>UPTC01000055.1:0-11525 GCA_900537255.1 Acanthocheilonema viteae | reverse complement strand
ATTTTTGCTAACTAAAAGTCGCGCATAGCATTTTTGACTTTTTTTTCAGTAACAGTCATGTTCCTTTAAAACTGATTTAAAATTTGAATTTTTATTGGACTGAATAACAAATCAAACAGTTACTGCCATCTGGAAAATTTCAAATTATCGTAAGAGAAAAAAATTATCTTTACTCCTCATTTAAATTACTAATTGTCTACAGATAATTTTCTACTTTTTATGATGAACAAAAATTGATCTACAGTTTGGTGATACGATCAGTGACCTCCGTGATAAGTTTGGTGAATTTTCCCTTGCTACGAGTCTAAAGCTTTCATATTTGACCATTGAGTGCATCGAAGAAATTCATAAAATTGGATTTGTTCATCGAGGTAGAAGAGTAATTTCAATTAGATGAGTAATTTCAAAGTCTTGCATGTTATTTCTTCTTTCCTTTTTTTCATTGCATTTTTTATGAAAAATTTAAAAATTTCTTTGTTTAAACGATTTAAAAAATGAAGATTTGATTTGTATATTTATTGAAACTTCAATAAAATTTCAAGAAATTTTTTTTCTTTTCGAAAGATATAAAGCCAGCAGTTTATGCGATTGGATTAGAAGCAGAAAGAAGCAAATTGTTCCTTTCTGGATTTGGCCTTGCACGACGTTATAAAACCGATAAAAATGCATTGGTGTATGCAATTGAATTTTCTATTTTCACTTCTTCAACCCCTTACTTCGATACTATTTCTTTAGATTTTTTTTAGCGTTAAATATTTGATACATTTAGGAAAAAGCGCGACAAAGTACATCGAATGGGTAATATTCATTATATGTCAAGAAGTTCACATAAATTATTGGAACGTTCACGTAAAGATGACTTAGAAAGTTGGCTTTATATGATCGTTGAATTCTTCTTGACCACATCATCACTGCCATGGGAGGACGAAAAGAATCATAAGATTGTGTTGAAAAAGAAAGAAGCATTTATGGATAAAGGTAAAAACATTAATATTTAAAAAGTTCAGTTTTCCACTCTCCCTTTTCACGTATAAAGTGACTATCACGCAATTTCTCTAACAGTGATTTTTTAGACTGTTTTGCATATTTTCATATATTAAATTTATTCCACAACAATTATATAGCAAATGTGTACATCAACAAAAATCCAGAATTAAATAAATTCTCAGTTTACAAAATATTCAAAAGAATTTTTTTCAGTTTTCTTTTCTTGCCATTTGGGCTATAATAAATTTCGAAATAGTTTCCTTGACATTATTCAATTTTTAAAAAAAAGAAAAGAAAAATTATTGCAAAGAAATTATTTGCTAATTCCTTAATCGAAACTGAATGTAATTTATGGAAAATTTTTCATTTTTTATTTTTCAGATTATGTCAAAATATTTAAAAAATGTAAAGGAATGCCAGCCGGTGTAAATACACTTGTACGCCAAATAAATAGCTTTCAATATGACACAAAACCGGATTATCATTTAATCAAGAATATTTTCCGGAATGCTATTGTGCACGGCAATTACAAGGTTTTTTGCATTTGTTTTTGGACAGCTTTTACTCGCATAAATAAATTACGCTTCAGTTTACTCGAATAGCTTTTACTCGCAACACACAAATGTAAACTTCTGTAACATAGAAATTAAGAATTTTACTAAATTCCATCGCTTCTCCTAATTTTTTTACTTTATCAAATATGATTAAAAATGAATAAACGATTTTTTCAGAGATATCTTGAATGCATTTAAAATTTGAATTTTAAAATTAAAATAAATAAAAATACATATTTTACTTTATAGAAGTTGTTAATCAATTTGCAGCAGCTGTCCCAAATTTAATTGTTTTCATTGCCTTTTTTCAGCATTTAGTATTTTATTCTTAATGCTCCTATAAACTGTTCTGCATTTTTCAATAACATTTTACATATTGAAACATATGAATTCAGATGTCACATGTCATTTAAATGCCATAAGTCATTGTTTCATCTTTTTAAGCCATAACTCTGGAAGTGATGAACTAGAACTCGTTATTTTGATTCATTTGACTTTTAAAATCATATTTTGACAGATCACTGTATGATTCCAGTTTTTGAGAATGTAATGTTTGTTCCAGTCTGAAAAATTAGATTGGTTGAAAGGTAAAGAAGATAAATTGGTACGAGCAGGTGCATGCGAATCCACGATTTTTGGTGTAAAATCAGAAAGAGAAAAAGAAGTGAAGCAAGCGGTTAGTCAAGAAAAGGTGGAATACGATTTAGGACCGAAAACTAGCGATGAGCAACGATCTGTATTCATGATGCCAACTGCAAGTGCTCTTACATGTATGTCAGAATAATTTCGGTGGGATCAATGATAGGATAAGATACAAAAGGAGTCAGATCAGAGGATAAGGAAGTGTAATGGAATTAATTGATTAATGCTATTTAGTAATTAGTTGTTGGTAAGCGAAGTTTATTCATTTGGCCCGTTTGGCAATATTTAAATGACATCCTTGAAGATTTATCAGTTATTTGATAAATTTTATACATAATTAAGCACTAAATTATCATGTTCAATAATGCTAACAATGCTAGTAATATAATTAGCAATCGCGATATCGATATTTGATAAAGGTGAGGCAGTAAGTACAAGTAGTAAGCAGAAAATTCAAGTTTTTGGAAGTGATAGCTGATGCTATGGATGTGATTTATCCATGAATTTCTTAAAATTTTAGCCGAAGCATCAAGTTTACAAGGTGCGAAAAGTTGTTATTATACACCTACAATCAGTGCTAACGAAAGTTCCTATGTATTGGAACCGAAAATTTCCAAATCAAAGTCTAAGAAAGAAACAAAGACGAGTGCACGAAAATCTCGAAAACGTTAACTCATAAATGTTCAACCATCGAACATGTGCAAAATTTGCATGAAATATGAATACATTCTAATGAATTTCAAATGAAATATATATATTATCATTGAAGCATGTTGAGTATTGATGTTTTTGAATACATAATACAATTAAATTAAAAAATCTTTCAGATCCAAATAATTTTCAAATCTTTTTTATTGAATGATACTAACAAATAAATTTAAATGAAAAATTTTATTTGAATTTATTTGTTAGTACCATAAAAATGAATGCATCTATCGGAAGTTATTGATGTCCGATAATTTATTGAACCTATCGGAATTTTTATTTCCATAATTTTTTAAATTTTTTTTAGAAAAGTTTGCTCAAAAAGCAAACTTACTTTATCTGAGTTTTAGCTTTTTTTTCTCGAACACTGTTCAAATCATATTTATAACTAATTACTTTCTTCCCAATCTTATTCTCTTTTTACTATTGGATATTGGTCATTATTTTGATGACATCCTGCAGTACTTAAGAGCAATTTTATGAATCAAAAAATGAAAAATGAGCAGAGCTTTTTGAATTGATCAGAAGCTGTTCATACTTTTTTCAACAGATTTTCACTTTTTATTTTAGTGACAAAAAAATTTCCCTTACAACCCACTCGTATCATACAGTTTATAAACAAATGTAAATAAAGAGATCAAATAATTTGCATAAGATATATTGTTAAAGTAAAAATATATGAAAGGCATTGGTAACGATAAAATGTTACAAATTTAGATAATTGGGGTTTTAGAATAAATCGAACTTTTATAAATCCGGTTAACAAGGAATTTGAAGCAGAAATTAGCAAAAGTGTGCCTTTCCTTAAAATTTCAATTGAACTTTTGAATTTTGTATAAAATCAAAATTAGGATGCCTACGCAAATAACTGAATCACAGATAAGCAAACAACAAAACATTCAACAATAGTTCAAAGGGCGACAAAAATATATATATATGTATTTACATTATATATTCAAAATTTTTTAACAGATTGGAAAGTGTGTTTTTTTTCAGTAACACCAGAAAATTTTTTAATGACTAGAGAACGAGAGAGAGAGAGAGAGAGAAAAAAAGAAAAGTAAATATTAAAAGAAGCGTTGTAATTATGAGTGAACAAAGGTTTATAATTCATAAAATAAATTTCCGCAATTCATTTAAAATATTTTCAAATATCAAAAAATTAATTTTGAATTTTCTTAGACATTATAAGAAACAGATAATTGTAATTATGGCTACTGTTTATAAAATTTGACTTTGATTCATGTAATTCTGATGTAATGATTGATCATTTGATGACCTCAAAGAGCTTATCATCGTGGGTGATGAGAAATCGTCAGGTACTCGTAACTTTATTGGTGGTGGATATCGTCTTTCTAGTAATGATACTGCTTCGGTGCGTATTGCATTAGCATAATCGCTACCAATCAATCGATTACTACAGGTATCCTGGAATATTTATTACAAAACGTGCACCGATTAGGGACTTTGTTAAATTTTACATTCTTGCAAAAAATAGTTGTATATTCATATATATAAATTCATAATTGCTAATTGTAAAATCTCGCTTTGATTAATATAATTAATTTTAAAGTAATGCGTTAAATGTGGTAATTAATTAATTGAGTATGCTAATTAATTTACTCTTAATTGCTCTTAGTTGATTTGATTAAGGACGCGGAAATTTGAGAAGTTCAAGTGAAATATTCGGGAAGAACTAACCGTGTCAACTACAGGTCTACGAGATCCGGCTACAGCATCGTGTAATCCTATGGTGGACAAAACATGACCATTGCAGTTACTCGCTGGTTCACCACTACCGCCAGTACACGTTTCTGTGCTTCCACTTGCTAACTGACCATTGTTAGCCCACAAGGACAGCGGTGTAGATTGAATTTCGTCGAGTACACAAAATGGCTCGGATGATTGTGGTTGATAAGGAGTACATACATTAAAATTAATTCCATCACCTAAATAAATTTTATCAGTTTGTAACAAAATCTTAAATTTTATCATAAAAAAAATGATTAGAAATTTACTGTAAAATGTAAAGTTTGTAACAAACCTTTCGTGGGTAATGGATCACAATCATTGGATGGAACTGTTTCAGTGTATGAATTCAATATTGTGTTGATGGTACTCTGAGAATAGGTATTTTGTAATATTGTTTCGGTAACAGATGAAGGACTGTCCGGTAAAGATGAATTACTGGGAGTAGATTGTGGTTGTGATAGCCGATGAATAATTATGGGTAAAGGCATATTTTGCATTAGTGGATCCTAAAATCAATTAATTAAATAAATTCAATTTTTAATTGTTTTGAAAATTAAATATGAATTGCCACTGGAATTTGATATATTGAATTTCATTCAATACTGATAAGTTTCGTGATAAGAATGCTTCAACAGTGATAAAATAATATTTACGTATTATTGGAATATAATTAAAAATTGAAATTATACTTGAATCATGGAATTCAAATTTTCAATGACATCATCGAAGTGTGGTCGATCAGTATCAACGGTACTCCAACAAGCTAACATTAAAGTGTAAATTTGATCAGGTATACCGTTCGGTGGTTCCAGCCGTCCTCCATTCACAATTAGAGACATAACCTAGAAATTTGATTAAATAAATTTGCAAATTGATTTCTGAAAAAAAGTTTTGAAAAATTAAATGAATTGAAAATAACTCACTTCTTGATTGCTTTTTCCCGGATACGGCATATATCCGAGGGAAAAAATTTCCCACAGCAGTACACCAAATGACCAGACATCAGTTTTTACTGTAAAAACACCATCAAGAAAAGCTTCAGGTGGCATCCATTTCACTGGTAACATTGCTTTACCGCCTTTACGATAATAATCTTGCCTTAAATTCATTTAATTAAACTTAAAAATTAAAAAAAAAATTGTAACTATTTTTTGCTTACTTAATTGCTCTGGCCCAAAATTCATCTCAATTAATTTTCTTTTCCTAGCAGAGTATGGAAATATACGATTATATATCAAAATCTCAAAAATCATTATTTCAATCAAAATCATTATTCCAATTTCGTTAAATTTAATGCTTTTGAAAGAAATTTTCAATATCTTCATTTAAAATTTTTCGAAAGTCGACAAACCTATAAATATCTCTTGCCATGCCAAAATCAGCAATTTTAACAACACGTCCAACATCTTTTTTTGTTAGTAAACAATTTCTTGCAGCAATATCGCGATGAATAAAACGATTATCAGCAAGAAATTTACATCCTTTGGCAACATCGTGTGCTATATCCAACAAATCAATCATTCTAATTCGCTGATCGCTTGTCTTAAGTATGAATTCATTATTAAAATGATGATGAAGTTAAAGATGTCAAAGAGTAAAAAAATAATAATAAACGAAAAAAGAAAATGAACAGATTGTGCGGAAAAACGAGAAGTAAAATGGCAGTAAAAAGGCTGCAAAAAAAGGAAAGGTATGAAAAGAGTACAGGAATTCATTAATTGAAAAGTAAAAGATAAAAGGGCTAACATTTTTAGGTCTACATTCACGAAGGAAAGACTTCAGGTCACCACCAGCTAGCAATTCAAGAACGATAAGTCTCGGTGTCACATCAAAACACACTCCCATAAATTCGCAAATGTTTTCATGTCGAAATTTGCTTAAAAGAGAAAAATAAACTTTAACAAATTTATGATTAAAAAATAAAATAGTGAGGATTAAGTGAAATGTAATTAAATTACAATTTCCATTTCTCATTTTCTTGGTCATTCAAAAGTTACAGAGTGCAAAAATTCCAATTTTACTGAAAGCAAACAGCAATTCCATTCAATTTTTTTTCATGTGATGAAACCATTTCCATTGATATTTTTCTTAAATTTTATCTGAATTAAAAAAAGGAAAATTCAATAGCACCTCATAATAAGAGCTTCCATTTCGAAATCATTTACCGCCTGCTTGGATGCTGATTTCGGTAATGTTTTTATAGCAACCTGAATCAATTGACCACCACAATTCAATGTGCCCTCGTATACCTCACCAAAAGCTCCTTGTCCAAGTGGCCTACAACTATTTACCAATTCATTCTAATTTATCGATTTAAAATACAATTCGTACTTTATTTATTTGAACTATTAATAAACAATTAAAGTGAAAAGGATTTTAGTAATTTTTTTTCGAATTTTGAAAATGCAACAGTTTATTTCAAATTTTCATCGAACATAATCAACGACCTTATCAGAGTAACATTAGAACGTGGTATAGGTTGAAGTTCAGCGCACGGACCAAATGGTTCATAAATTGGATTTCCGGAGATACTCATTGGTGTACTCGGTGTTAAAGTACACATTCCTATTTTATGATTGAGTTCCGTTTTCTCCATTTTTGCCTTTTTTAACCGTCTCCGAAAATAAACACCTAAAAATTGAAAAATTCATAACAAATAAATTAGCTGTTATTAATCATAAAATTTTTTGCTAATGTAACATTAAAAAAAGATATCAAAATTTTTAGTGAAAGATTAAAACTAAACAATAAATTAAAATAGATATTATCAGAAAGTTTCTTCTTATGCAGTTTTTTCTTCTTTTGTAATTTACTCTTAAAACTCTTTAACCTTTTATCATTTTCATTAAATTTCTAATTGAAAGCAATAAAAAAACTGTAGAAATTCTTACAAAAACTTCCAAATGCACTTAGAAGAATGATCGTGAATAAAACGAATGCAAAAACGAGCATTACGAGAAAGGTCTCCTTGCGATGAGCATTCATTTCCTTCTTATTTTCTGAATTGGAAAATTTAAATGAATTTTCTTTCAGCTTTTATTGATTATAAAGTGAAATATTTTATTTTTCAACTTTCAATTCACCATAACATTTATTTTATCGACTAATGAATGGTCTTTACAAAAGTTTTAACAAAAATGTTTAAAGAGAAATTTGTATTTTTACCAAAAATACAGTCTTGCAACTCGCCGACTATTTGACTATTTGGACAGACACAATACGAAACAATTTCATCGGCATCATTCAAGCGAAAACGACAGGTTGCATTTGATGAACAATGTAAACGACACGGATGAATTAATACATAACCGTTACCGCTATTCATACCTGTTTTGTTAGAAAAAAAATAAGAACAGAAAAATGCGAATTTGTCAAATTTTATATGTTTAAAAAATTCAAAATAATTGGTAAGAAGAATTTTTATTATATTTCAAAACTCAAAGTATTTAAACTTTTTTAAAAGTTATCCAGCGCCATCCTTCATTTACTTACTTAATCCCTTTACAGTAAAATATATGAATGTGAATTTTAAGATATATTTTTGTTCTACAATAAGAAGCAAAAGCAGACCAGGTCTAATGATAGCGTTTTTGTATTGCACAAAACTTTTTCCGCCTGTGCCATGGTATTTTTGTCCACCCTCTCCACCTGAAACAAACATTTCATTAAACTGATAGCTTATCAAATTATGGCCAAAAAATTTGTAATCCCGTAAAATTCATACTAATTTCTAATTCGCTACGATATAAAATGATTTTTGTTATGCTTCATTAATTATTCAAAAAATAAAAATGAACCGCACCATAATAACCAGCTCCACCACCACCACCTGGTCCGCAAGATGCACCGCCACCACCATATCCTCCCGAAATTTTCCACACCGATACCAACGGGCATACACCTCCGGAAGAGGATGCATTATTCAGCTGTCCGGACATCATAACACATTGCTCACACTTTTCGTTTTTCTGAAAAAGTAAACTGCATTCCAATGTCCGACAAATCATAAATGCTATCAGGTACTGTTACTTCCACTTTTAAAACTTACACTATCACGCAGGAGATGTGCGCCATCTCCAGACATCCAAAGGATTCCCCGCTTTGGGCTATGCAAATCAATTGATCGTAAATTTTTATCAATCTCGAAAAAGTAACCACCTTTCGGGCTGCAATTTCAAAGAAAAAAAAGGTGAAAATCAATAATTTGAAAATAACAGAAAATTAACTGAGCATTCGAAATTTTCTCTCTAATTAAACACTTCTTTCATAAAATGTCTATGAAAAGTTAAACAAATAATAATTGAATGTTTTAATTCGAAAAACTCATACACTTACTTAACTCCTGGTTTTTCCAACTGAATAATTTGTTCCGGAAACATTCCACCACCACCTCCGGCAACTAAAGTGATCACATTCTGATACTTAACAATTGTTGCACCGCCACCACCAGTACCCGGGAACATTATAGCATTAGCAACCGCTGTGTCATCATTCCATATGCTATCGCCTCTCTTACATAAGTATTTCAGCACTTCGTACTGATGACTCTTCTAGAAAACTCTATTAATTGCTAGCCTTAAGGGGTTATACATTTCTAATTGATCAATCATT
Source organism: Acanthocheilonema viteae (assembly GCA_900537255.1). Taxonomy (NCBI): domain Eukaryota; kingdom Metazoa; phylum Nematoda; class Chromadorea; order Rhabditida; family Onchocercidae; genus Acanthocheilonema; species Acanthocheilonema viteae. The sequence continues at coordinate 2,274 of UPTC01000055.1, read as the reverse complement.
AAATTTTTAATTTTTTAAATCTAAAATATATAAAGTTTCTCCATTTCATAATGGATTCATTGATATTGTCTTACTTTCTTTATCAGTTTTATCATATTTGCAACAATTTTATTGTTGCTATCTTTAATTTATACAAAAAGTTAACTTACTATGCCATCAACGGAAGTTTTAAAATTGTCACACGGACTTTCACCCATTTGTCCTACCAAAACGTTTAATTCCGTACCCGCTGTTAAATTAAGCACAGTAATTACTTGACCACCATAATTATTGATTGTCTGTTGTGCAAGATGTCCTCCGGATGCACCATATGCCTCAATCCTAAAAAAAAGAATCAGGTTTTAAAAATTAAATCCCAAATGTCTATTGGAAAATGAAGAAAAATGAAAAAATTATTCCTCCAAAAATTAGTGAAAAAAGATGAGATAAATACCTGTACTCTCCAGTTTTTGGTACAATCCATTTTTGGAATCCATTGGAAGTATTATTTCGCAATAACGCCATTGTTGCACTAAAAAAATTTCACAGTAAAAAAAGGGAACTTAACAACAATACTTGTCAGAATTATAAATTTAGTAAATATCATAAATTCACGACTCAATTTTTCGTAACTGTCACAATTACAAAATAATTACACAATTACACGTCAATTTATTTGGTATCTTCCAGAAAATTAATTGAAAAGTAAAAGTAATGATTTGATCAGATGAATAATATCGAAAGTAAACGTTTAGAGTAATTTTTTTTCTAAAAAAATATCGCTCACATACCTTTGATTGTAGAAATTTTCGCAATTTTCATATGTTGGTTGATGAGATCCCTGCTGTCCACAGCTTGTTATATTGTATACGTAAGGAATGTACTGCGTACGCCACGCTTCTTCTAAATTACACTCGTTTATTTCATTATAAAAATTCTCTTTAAAAAATTTATAGACCATGCATATAAGAAAGGATTACATTGTTCAAAATATCAATTTATTTTTTTGAAAAAAAGAAGCAAATATCGACTTATTCGGAAAAAAAATTTTAAAATTTGGAGAAACAAAAAAAAGATAACGGACCATTTATGAAACAATCTGGCGTCATCGAGAAATCATCAATGGCAAAACTTATTGATGAGTCAAATATTCTGCTCACACCCATTTTTAAATAGTATTCACTTTTCTAAAAGTGTTTAAAATAAAAAAAGTAAAGAAATTTTTTTAATTGAAATATTTCGATGAAAAAATGAAAATTTTTGCATGCATTTGAGGTATAAGTAAAGTGAAAAAAAATGATATGATAAAATAAGATAAAATAGATTAAAATAAAATATACGGTAAATTAAAAACAAAAATTTAAAGGGAATTTAGAAAATAAAAACTAAAACAATGAAAGGAATTAATTAAAATTTGTGAATAAATTCGTTTTTTCTCAACGAACAAACCTGTTCCGGTAAATCAATGGATACTTTTATCCACTCGCAGTAGTAACTGTGATCAGTGAAGGAGAGTGATGGTGGTGTCCAAATGATTTTAGGTGGTTTACCATTTATCGGATGCACTGTCAATTGTAACGTCGAAATGGCACTTCCATATGAACAATAGTAAAATCGTATCTAAAAATAAATTTAAAAATAAAAAAAATGCTTTAAAATATCTTTTGGATACAATGATTTTATCATTAGCAAATTTATAAATTATTTAAAAATACCCTGCATGAATTTGATGGAAGTGAAAGAGAATTGAGAAGTACATTAACGGTTGGTGGAAAATACGGTGATATTAAATATGTTGATTTTGTATCCGTAAAACTATTTCGTTCTTGACCATCTTCCGATGTAAAATATAAAAAATGACCTGAAAAAAAAAATGAAAAATACACCAAAATTTTAATAAAATAATTCATTTTTTTAGGCTTTTAAAAAATTTTATTTTTTCGTTAATTTTCCTATATTTTTCAGACAGATAATATATTTTGAAAGATAAAAATAAAAGGCTACCGCTATTATTACTGTGCTGAAAAGTGTGATCTCTCGATGGGATATGCTTCAGTGATGATTGTTTTGCTGCATCGCTTGAATTAGCTCGAATGAAAAGATGCTTATTTTCATGTGCTCTTCGACTGTTATGAACATAATATGTCTCCAAACGCCACCCAATACAACCTGTTTTCTCCTCATTTTCATCCTCAAATGTACAACGAGCACCAGTTGGTACTGCTGCTGAAACATGAACAAATTTTATGGAAAAAAATTTGAAAAAATTAGAATAAAAACTGAACATTTTAAACA
>UPTC01000054.1:1470-85437 GCA_900537255.1 Acanthocheilonema viteae | reverse complement strand
TTTACCTCATATAAATTTTAGTAATCAATTTCATTGATAAACTACCAACGATAATTTACCAGTTTACCTCATTAATCACCTTTACGTAAATCTCACTTTCAGAAGACGGTACATTCATCACAATCAGTTATGGTCTGTTGGGGTGCTTGGTGTCCTTTTGCTGTAGATATCATACCGAATGATGAGATTACTCTCCCTTTAATCGGAGGTATTTCTTTTTTCATCTTTATTACTTTGTACTTTCGTTTGTTATAACAAATTCATTACATTTATTGTGCAAATCAAAATATGCAAATTATGAGTAAAAGTTTTTTCATACTTTTTTTTCCACATAAAGTATTGATTCCTATTTCTTTTTGTCCAGCTAAAGAATTGTCTTTCTCTTTATAAGGAAAAAAACTTAAATAAGCATCTGTTCAGGACCAGACATCAATCCAGATGAACGTTTAGCTTTCAAAAATTCACTTGCTTTTCACTCTGATTTGACCTCTCGTGATCAGTTTCCAAGGATTAAAATTACATTTCTGTGCTCAGAATTTGGAGAGGTTAGAAAAAGTGCTAATTGTATTTTGCTTTTTTCCTCAATTATTTTGTTGAAATGATTGTATTTTAGCGCAAAGTGGTAATTTATTGAGATTTCTAGATTTATAAGAATGTATTTTAATATTCAATCGTATCTTCACCCATCTTTAATTTCGCATAACATTATACGATTAATCATCTGAATTGATCATTATCACCTATTGAATTTTTGGTCGTTAACTGCTAATAACTTGAATGTATAATTTGTAGCAATTCTAGAAAATAGAGAAAATAGACATTGTAGCAGTTTCTTTAACTGAAACAAAAATATTCCAGATTGAGCACCTGCTAAATGCTTCAACCAGCATCAACAATGCGTGTCCGACGCGAAACTGGAAAAGATTGAATACGGAAACTGTTGGATTGCAACTTAGCTCAACTAAAAATGCTCAAAATCCTAAAAAAATGTTCGAAAATAGGTTTGCGCTTCTCTTTTCTGCATTATTCATATTTGGGTCGATGGTTTACTGGAGAAATGTGATTTTTATTCCTTCGAAATGAAAAAAGGTAGAGTGTAATTGAAAAATTCAACTTATTTCAGGCACGAAACCAAGTCATTATTACCCTTATCATTGGTAACTTTTTGGTAATTTTAAAATAGCTAGGGTGTTTAATGTGACACATTTATTGCTCACAGCAGCTACAAAGTGTATTGTCCATTTGTGCGCACTTGTACCTTACATAGCATTGTTGGTATATTGAACAGCGCTGATCGAATTATATATGTAATTCAGGAAGAAGAAAAATTGAATGAAAAAATTTCTTCCAATGATGAGCGGAAATGTGGCACTTATACGAGCGTGAAAATTTGTAGTTCACCATTAGCTAGGTAAGATATATTGAGCTTTTATCGCTTACAATCTTTTTATTACAGTTTTATAGAAACTTTTAAAACTGTTGCTGTAATATTTTTGAGGACATCAAATATATCTCGTGCATCTCTTGCTATCCTTGCCGACATTTCATTCACTCATATAAAAGATCGCAATGGAAACAAACCGAAACTTTTAGACATTGAAAATTTCCCGGTAGGTTTTGTTGAATTTTTATAGTGAAAACTTTAATGAAATATTTCCATCAAATTTTTGAAGAGTTTAAAGTTTATTTTTTACTAGAATAGTAATGCTTAATTTGCAAACAGAAAGCATTCTTTATAAAGAAATAATAATTCATATAATAATAATGTTGCAATTGTGTGAATGGGTTCTATTGGCTTTTGTTATAGACTCCAGATATCAATGTTGAACTGAACGATAAATTAAATACAAATGAAATCATTGTGCAGTTTATGGCCATTCAAATCAGGTTCTTATTAACATTAAATTAATTATTAGCTGAATAGTGATAATTTAAAGTTGGCCAATTCAATTCTTATGCATGGCTGTATTAAATTTTCCGAATATTTTAGCAGGGAAGATGTTGGTTGCATCAAAACTCCAAACGCAGTATTCTTTACAATAGAATTCTATCGCTTCCATACAATTACAACTGAAAGGTTCTGTCATTTAATTTTTTAATTAAAAATGTTCATCAAAATTTAGAGATTAAAAATTTACAGCAAATATAGCGAGCATAAAATGTAAAGATTATCCTTTCAAATAATTACAAATCATAATTTACAGATTATGGTTAGATAAGGTTCACACAAAAACAACTCAAGAACAGCTATTCATTTTGAAGCGCAAGGGAAACACTGAAGAGACCGTTAAGGAAGACTGCAATGGCTTCACTGTGAATAATTATTTTTGCTTATAGAAAATCAGAGAGAATAATTCATGAATTTCAAAAAGGTGTTATTATTTGAAACTTCAGGTCAAATATATGGTCGATGCGAATTCACTTCCAGATGGAGACGGAGAAGACTATATCAATTATCTTATAAATGGCTTTGCGATTATTGATGTATGGGATGCTGACTGTTTATTACCTCTTGGCAAGTTGTACATTCCACTAAAGGTTAGTTTACTCAAACTATTTAGAATACTATCGTTTTATTCGAATATTTCAATTAAAATGCTGGGTGCTCAGAAAAAAAACATTTTTTACTTTCCAAGAGAATTATCGTTAATATTATATTTCCAGAAAATACACTTTCTAATGAAACTTTCGAATGAGACAAATTATAACTCAAAGATTTCCAGCTAATAAAGATTTAGAATTTTTTTTTACAGTCCTTGTTGAGGCATGGATCTGAAGCAGTGCAGGTTGATGTACAAAGTGCGGCAGTGCTCAGCTGTTTTCCTGAACCATCCATTATAACATGTCAAGTATTACTTCGATTAATCAATATTGGCTATCCATGTTTTAAACAAATAGGTATAATAATTGCTTCATGAATAGATAACTCGACAGCTAGAGTTTAAAAAAAATTATGAAAAAGAAAAATTTGTAATGAATATAAATAAGCATTCGTTCATTGATTTCCTGTATCTTTATAATGATTGCTATGCGATCGATGAAAGTGAAAACTTTCGCGTTCTTTAAATTTTTTCTCTTTGAAAGGCTCACATCATTAGTATATTAGTGTATGAAATTCAACTCTTCTGACTTATTTGGTAGGCAAAATGTGTTTGCCATCGCAGCAGGCTTCGCTTCGCTCTATTCAATGTACAAGAAAGCTAACAACAACGATGTTTTGTCATTTTCAAGCATCAAAATATATTCGTCAAGTTTACATTTGGTCTGCGAGGAGAACTTGTTTCTTTCACTCCACTACATGCTCCAAGTTTAGATTCAGTACGAAATCAAATGAGCACAATTGTGAGTCGTCAGTCAACTCGAATTGGTCAAAGTGAAAATGAATCGTACAGAATTAGGGCTAAACCACTGAATCCAATCCATGAAAATTCACTACAGCATTTCTTGGCTGCTCAAAGGTGAATAATTCGATTTCCAACACTTGGGACCCGTACGTACTATAGAAAAATTGAATCCTATTAACTTTTTTACTATCGAGCATAATGAATATCTAATTTCAATAATTCACAACGAATATTTAATTTTTTAATAATTAGTGGGAACGAAAGTTTTCAGAAATAATAAATAATTAAAGAATTCTCCTCAAGAATCTGAATAATTATTCCCAAAAATTGAATTCTTTGAGATTGGACATAAATCAGCGTTATAATGAAATCATGAACGATCCGCCAACGGGGACAAAAAACCAGACTTCAGCAATAAAGGCGCTCACGACAAAGGTATGAATGACAACATTAAAGATTTGTAAAGAATGCTAACATAATAGTTTATAAACTGTCAAGTAATAGCAAGCAATTGCTTATTATTATCTAACATTTTATAACTATTTCCCCTTGTAACTTCGGAAAAGTAACGGATGATTTGTTAGAAAGTCCAAAAATCGAAAAAAACGGCATTCATCAGCAAACACGATTTCCAAATTCACTCTTTTCAATCACACTGTCCAATATTATTTCGCAGAGCAAGAAATATTGCAGGGATCAATGAAGCGGTATTTGTTTCAGCAGGAATTGGAAGCTTATAAAAAATTGCGTAATGAAGACAAGGCATCGAAGCTACTGAAAGTTGTTTTCAAAGCAATAACTACGGAATATCGGTTTGAATTAGCCTATTGAAACGTATCTTCGAAGAACAATCATAATTCTAATTTAATTATAGTTAACAGAGAGATAGTGCATTATGTATGATAGAATCTCAATTGTTTGGATGTCTTTTTTTGAAATGAAATCAAATTGTTTAAATAATGTTAAATTTATTTTACTCCAGTGCACTTAGTTTTTTATAGCATTTATCCAAAATATGGCCAAGTCATATTTTTCGAGTACATGCTTCAAAATACTGAATCATACCCAACTGTCATCGTTATAGACATTGCCGAGAGTACATTGAAGTAATTTTATTGAATTCTTAATCGATATTGCTTTCTTAGGATTTAGTAACTATATTCGCACTTTATGTAATTAGGGAGGCTTGAACAACATTTTCAATCTTTTATCTCCAAAATCTAATTTTGTATCCAACTTTCTTAAAAAAAGATTGAGAATTTCCAATGAATTTTTAAAAATATTTTAAAATTATCCATGACAGATTTGGAGCAAATCCATTTGCATTTTTTTGCAGTTATAATATTGTAATTTTCGAAATATTGTAGACCACTTTTCGATGTGAAATTATGGCAATATTACAAAAATATGTACCGAATTGAAACTCCACTTGAAAGGGATCTTTATCAAATATCAAGAGAAAATGAGCAAATTACCGAAGTGCAGATTTTCCTGAAACCGATGGAAACTATATGTGCACCATTTATTTACGATGGATTTACGATACCTCAGGAACAAATCAGAAATCAAGTTAAAGTAACGTGAAATTGTATATAAAAATTTAGATCTCAAAGAATTTTTCAAATGAAATTATTGTATTCTTACTTTTTGCAGTTCAGCACCATCTTGGCAGTTATTTCACACATTGCCAGAAGGACCTCCAGTGACTTAATATTTTATGCGATTATAATTCCTGAATCATTTTGGAACACTTATGAATTTCCTATAAGTTTCAGATAATATTCAAAAAGAAAACTGGTGGTGAACCGATAGCAATCTTAGATTTATTGGTCGAAAATCGTCACAACATAATTTTCAATTCATTTCGTTTCTATCATGAAGCGGAAGCAACACTGTCCAAGATTATTCACATTACCGGATATAAAAGTAGTCATAGAAACAATTTTTGAATTTATTTTATCTTCAAAGCAAAAAAAAAGGAAAACTCATATAATTTTACTTATCGTTTCCAAAATGTTTTATTTCAGGTCGAGTGTTTTCCATTCGTTGTACAGATCCTCTTGTACTTACCTCATTTAAAAATAATTGCGATGGTTCTCAGGATTTACATTTTACGGTATGTAATAGCTTTTCTGCAGCAATTATTTTGATAAGAAAGCACTAATTTTCAAGTTTTATTTATTCCATTTACGAAATTAATTTGCAACTTTTTATAGTGTCAAACTGGTAAAGCACCAATGTTGCGAACATTCACAGTGATCTTTTTTGCTGATCAGTACTATAGCACTGTTCTCGGAGCATGGTTAATACACGTTCATGCGGTGAATCAAATCAATTTGAATGCTGTTCGAGCACAGCTCCTCAAAGTTCCCATCATTTTCAAGTAAATCAAGACTTTTAATATTGGAATTCTTTACTTTTTGGTCGTAGGAAGCATTTCTTTCAATGATGATATGCTTTTTATTTAATGAAAAAATAGGGGTTTCATGTATTTTATTGCTGCTAATTATTTTATGGATCTGATTAATTAAGGGCTACAGAGTCTTCCCTTCTAACATTTTCGATTTAAATCTTATTTCCTTGTTTGCCCTTTTTAAAATTTTTTTCTGTAATTTATCCAAACAATTCATGATTATAATGGATTTAGATTTTATTCTGAATTTATAAATAAAATATGCATTTATAAATTGCTTTTAGAATTGATGATAACTGCGATGGTTTGGTTCATTTTGGAAGTTCTTCAAAAAATTTTGAAATTCATCCATCAGATGCAATTGCAGTGCAACGTGGTGGCACCTTAGATGCTGTAATTAATTTCTTGCCAGATTTCACAGGTTAACATTCCTTTGATTGGATTTGTCCCTAGTGAAGGAATATAAATTGCTGTATTTCTAAGTACAGAAATATGGAATAATTTTTTAGCCAACGCCTTAATATCTCTGTACTTTGTTTATCGGTCTTTTCTCAAGGTCAGTCAGTACTGATTTTACTGTGATAATCTTATCAGTTCCTGAATCCTCAAACGATGTCTGTTTTTCTCATCAAGAAATTCGTTCTGTGTGAAAAGATCGAAAAGATCGAAGGCTGCTCTCATAGAGAAAAATGCCTTTCTACCTGAGAGAAATGCCTTTCAGATATAAAAAATTAAAAATTTCTCATTATTATACAGTGCATATATGTATTATAAGAACGTTTTATTTTCAAAATTATCGAGGATTTAGGATGTCTATTATGAGAGAAGGCAATCTATACTGCAATAACCTTGAATGACATTCATGTAGCATTTATTTGCCAGAAAATGCCTTTCTACCTGAGAGATGTGTCTTTTACTTAAATCAAAATCTTTGATTTAATTGTAAAATTAAGTTGTATTTCTATTTAGGAGAATGATAAAATATTAATTGTTGATTTCATAAAATGGATTAATTATATCATCAATTTGATCTGTGTGTAGCATCGAATATCCACTTTGGAATCGATACTTCTATGAATAGAAGGATCGTACTTAGCAGTATCGATGCTTATCTCTTTGTTTATATGACGGTTTCTTTTCTTACTCTTCAGAATTTGTTTTCAGAAAACATTTTCAGTGTATTCATTCTATAGATCGTGACTTATTCAAAACATTGCTATCAAATATTTGTGATGTAAAAAAAAGTATCAAAAGAGGTATATGAAATGCACAATTTTGAAGGTTCTCGTGCGATGCTAGTTTCGGCAACTGATCAACGAACAAATCACTTATTGTATCAATGGATGATTGCAGTAAATATCCAAGAAGCCAATATCACTAAAATGTTTGAAGTTTATTTGCAAAATAAAAGGAATCAAACAATTGTAAGTTATATTATTACAGGCTTAGACTCCATTTCATACTACACCCAAAAAAATTCTCTTCAAAAAATTTTTATTGTGATTTTAATTTCTAATATGGTGTCTTATCACATGGTATTCGATGAATTTGTTTCATATTTCTGTTTTTCCAGACATTAGCTATAAGGAATCGATATGGCGTGGAACGTTCATTTCGGATTTCTTGTTCTCATCCAGAATATGTTCGGATTGAAAATGATATCGTTACACTTTCTGGCTACAAAGCAGTTGACGTTTCTATCACATTCTTGCTAAATAATAGCTTGAAATTGCCTGAGGTATTTGTTTTTTTTAAGCAAAACAGGTTTCCAACTTTCGAATGGATTTTAAAATATTAATTTTTTAATCTTTTTCGCATAATTTTTGGTAACTCCTTCCTATCAATCATTCGCAGGTTGAAATTCACAAACTTCGAGTATTTTTCAAAAAATTTCTTTTGCTTTCAGGTGCTTTTATTTGTTACAAATGTGGAAAATAATCTTCAGGAAGAAGCCTATTCTCTGAAATTGATTTACCATGATTAGAGAGGACAGTTTCTACCATAAATACTTCAATACAAGAAGAAATAGTTTTTAGTAATAATCTTCTAAGAGCTGCAATTTTCCCTTCCGTGAGACAATGCTTTTACACGTGTTTTTGTCCGATAGTTGTTTCTTAAAAAGCTCATATTTATAATTCAAAATACAACCTCATCAGAATATTGTAATCACTCTTTCTCTTTTCATACTTTCTGTTCAAAATTCAAATAATGTGTATCCAATCTATCTATTCCATATACAGGTATTTAATTTCACAATCCTTCAGTCATTCTCTATCCAGGTGTCTTGGGCTAACTTAAAAATTATAGATTTAGATTGCTTTCGTTAGTTGAAAAGCTGCAATACAAAAATATTTAACAAAGAAATATAATTTAAAAATGAATTTAGAATTTAGAGAATGACATTTGCATGTACTTAGATATAAAGTATAGCATTTTATTTGATAAAAATCTTCAGAAATTTTAAAGTTTAATCTAAAAGAAGAACTGCGAAGATGAAAAAATTATGTGACAAATAAATTGAATCAGTAAATTCTTTGCGAAATTAAAATATCAGTTTACGTAATTTGACGTTTTAGTTTAAAATGTTTGTCCATTTATTGAGAAATTTGTGTCATTAGGCTACTTTTTCTCACAATTTGTGCTATTGCCGTAACTTTTCACATTTATTTCTTTACATTCTTATTGTAATATGATCGATGTAATCTGTTGTAAATTAGGAAAAAGTGATGCAAATGAAATATTGATATAAAGAATAAAATTAATTTTAAATACAGTTTTCTAACTCTTATTTGCAAAATGAAGAGTCAATAGCAAACTTATAGTTCTACTTACTAAAAGTAATTCAAAACGATAATAGTTTTGGATAATTGGTAATAACTTTTTTTTTTTGTTTTGTGGTTTTTGACTTTACAGAAGTTGCCTTATTTTATTGTTTTGGTTAATTTTTGTAGAGATATTTTTTTTGGTTTTTGGTATGTTTATTTGTTATTTTCATTTTTTTTTGTTGCGTAGTTATCGGGATATGTTGGTTGTGGGTTCTACTGCACCACTTTAGAAAATGATTTATATACATTATGATCATATTTAACTAATTTTCTTTAAATATTTATCTCAGTGTTTTGCAGTGCGTAGGGCTTTCAAAGTTTCAAATTCATTTTGTTTTCGATTTGGAAATATCTTTAAATTCATTAAAAGGATCACCTATAACGTATGCCTGAAGTTTGGTATTTATCATGTTTTCATATCTTAAATCAAAAAAAGCGACATGAAACGAATATATTGTGAGGAAACAATTTATGATTAAATCAAAACTCTGAAAGTGAATGGAAGATTTTGCTGTGAGCTTGAAGACTGATGAGATTTTTCTATTCAGCTTAATTCTGTTATATAAGCTGCATTTTAAAAGAATTTTGCAATGCATATGATAATAATTATTTTTGAAATCAAACAGTAATAACTCAGGAATGGTACAATTTTATACATTTTTCAAATTCATCAACTTTAAATTTAACATCTTTTCAATTTACTTAATAAACTTAATGTGTACTTTTATTCGCCGGATCTTCCTTTGTTCTTTTTTTTAACTTATAGTTCAAAGTCTAATAACTGGAATTTCCAGAACTATTATTTTTTGATGCTGACAAATGTGAATAAATACGTGAATGATATTCAATATACACATTTCGCCGTTTTAAATTTTTCAGCTGCTATAAAAAAATTGATACACCATTCCAAATTTAGCATTGCATAAATAATAACTTATAACTTAAAAAACAATTGGTGCGTTAATTATTGCTACAGAAAAAAAGTTTATTGTCAAAATTTGATAAACAATTGATATTTTCTGTGTTGATAAACGAGTATATATTTACTTAATTTTCCGAGTTGCTCATAGCAAATTTGTCAAAATGTATCAATAAAAATAGCCGCAGTCATTCAGTATTTACAGTGACTTAATGTAAATTTTACAGTCACATTTTCGAAGAAATATTTATGCATATTGGTTCATTATAACTTAGTTTACAATAGAAATTATAAAATTAAAGATAAATACTAATTCATTAAATATAAATATATGAATGATGTTAAATGCAATAACTTAAATGTATTAAAAAGAAATAAATGTGAAAATTTTTCAGATTGAAAAGCTATAAAAATTTTTTAACCGCATTATATTAGAGTTTCAATTTATTTTGAACGATGACTTATGAAACCTGAAAACTATAAATTATATTAAAAAGAAGTGAGAGAAATTTTAATCTGACTGTTCAATGATTTAAACAAAAATTTTATGGCAGAAAATATGCTCGAAATTAGAAAACAGCTTGTTTGAAAACATAGGATAACCGATCACCTTTTCTGTTTGGTCAGGCAAAGATTTATCTTCAGCCGGCGGTACTGATAGTATAATCAGTAAAGCCTCTCAGAGTGCTTCTTACTTTATATAATGGAAATTTAAATGTGAATATCAAATATAGTTTTCAATTATAATATTTTTATATATTTTCATATGTTATATACATTTTCAATTATATTTTTTTGTTTTTCATTTAACCAAAGTCTATTTTTTTAATATATTGTATATTTTCAATTATATATTTGAAAATTTCTCATTTAACCGAAATTTATTTAGAGTAGAAATGAAGCAGATTTTCCACAATTTAGATTTAAATTTAAGAATAAATGTTAAAACAAAGATATTTTCTGTCTCTTTCTTTTATCTTTGTTGAATAGATTTTGTTAATGTCAGAGGTACAGTTGTTGCTTAAACGCATCGAACAGGAAAGAGTCATACGTTATTTAAGACGCACCATCGTGCATCCTCCTATTGCATCACTTTTCGTCAACCAATCATCAGAAAAAAAAAACTAAAATTTCAACTGTACCTTGCTGATTATATTTATATTTAAACAAATCTTTTGGCAGTCAATTGTTCAATTATTCAATCATTCATTTAATCAGTTTAATTAGTTAATCAATCACTGACAATTTTGCCATTGCTTAAAATTTCGAAGAATATTGTTTGCGGCAAATAGATATTATTCATGATACTATTGCCGCTTTATAATCAAAGGAAGTTTCAAAATCGTTTTGGAAATATTAAACATTATTTTCATTTTTGCTTCTCCTTTTTTTGAGCGTTTTCTGCAAACTATAAAACGCGTAAAAATATAATTAGTCGAAATGGTTTTACTGAGAAATATGAAATACTGAGAATTGCTGGTCATTCTTTCTATGAACGGTAGTCTGAGAATTCATCTTTGAGAAGATGCTATTCATTTTTGTTATTTAAAACAGAAAGAGAGAGAGAGAAAGAGAGAGATTACTACGAATCTAAAAAGTTGGTGATAAGAAGGAAAACTTTAAATTTATGTATACATCAGAAGGCCTCATAATATTAGAGTAAAATGATAGCGCCGGGAGAGTATCTCAGACAACAATATTCCTCGTAATTTTAAGCAATAAAGATGATAAAATTATCAATAAATGATGAACTGATTAAATTGATTAAATGAATGGTGAATCGACTGACTGAATGGACAATTGAACAATTAATTACTAAAATATTTTGTTTACATATAAATACAATCAGCAAGGCATTGTTGAAATTTTAATTTTTTTTTTTCCCGACAAATGGATGACGAAAAATGATGCAATAGAAGGGTGTACGGTGGTGAGTCAGTCATAAATAACGTACGACCCTTTTCTATTCAATGCATTTGAACAGCAACTGTATGTCTGGCATTAATAGATTATATTCAATAAAATTTAAAAAAAAAGCAAGAGGAAATATGTTAATTGTTTTTTTTAATTAGAATTAAAAAATTTCTGAATTTTGGTGAAAAGACCGGAAGAAACATGCAAAATATAATCAAATCTTTTTCAAATTGACAAATATAAAATACTCCAAGAATTTCATTTTCTTCCTTTGATAGCTCCCATAAATTTCATTAGCATCATATCGTCTTCATCAATGAATATTCGATTAGATATTAAGCTGATATTCCGAAACAACAGTTATTTCAATCATGCAATGATGACCTTGTAACCCACAGTTTAAATTCAAATACATCTGCGGTTCTAATATGCAATGCATAGCATATATGCAACCAATCCTGCATGTTAACTGCAGCGCAGAATGTGACTGGCGAAACTGATAATTTTGAAATTAGCATTTAGCAGGCTTTAAGACAAAATTGTTTTATACAATTACTATTGTGTAATTTTCTCAACAATCTCTTTTAATATGGAAAAGTTCATCTGTCATTGCTTCTTTAACATTTCTAATGCTATCCTTCAAAGCATTTTGCGCTGTTTCTCAATTCGTCTTTAATCTCACAATAAAAATACGAATTATTTCCAAAGCTAACAGCTACATTATTTTTATCTGAATTAATCTTTCCAATTAAATAAAACTTTCCGATAAAGCTAAATTAACACTTACAGGATTTTACATCGTATCATAACATTAATGCTACCTATCATTACCGATAAAAATGAAATAGAATATCGAGTGGATTTTAAATATTTGAGTGAGAAAGTTTTACTTTGCTGTTTTTTATAACTCCTTGTCTCATTATCAATACTCTAACCATCATTAGTTTACTAATAATTCCTGTATGTTACAAATATGTGTTTGTTCTGTGCGTATGTGTACGCGTGTGGGTCCACACGTACTCACTTGTTTATTCCTATTCGGAAGTTTTTCAATGCAAAAAATTCAATATTTGTTGGCCGAATTCCAAAATTGACAAGCCACGTGGCTTAAAAAGTGTCGTTTGTCTGTCTATGAGCGCTAAGATTAAAATATTTCTCAGTCTGATGAAATATTTCACTGAACTGGCTGGGAAGAACCACAGATCGTTTTGGAGTTACTTCACGGCAGTGACATGACAAATGAATGGAATAAAGGAGGAGGGAGGAGTGTAGTGGAGATGTTTTCTAAAGATAGAACGAACTTTCATCATCATTATCATGCTGACAGCAAAGATCAAACTGTCAGCAAACGATTTCACTGCTAAACATTCTTTTTAGTTTGACCTTTTGATATGACTATTGAAAATAATGACGTCATTTTTATAACAAGTTATTTTCACATTCTACAACAATGACAAATAGAAATTTTAGAACATGATGTAATGAAAAGTAACGTGACATTTTCTCTTACAATTATTCTTGAAAACTTTGAGCAACTTTACAATGCTTTATTCTCGATAGATGAATAAACTAATTTGGCGTATGACTCATATATATTCACTAAAGATTACAAGTGAACTTCAACCCTAACATGAGTTTTCTTTTATAAAAATAATAGCATTAACAGTATGTGATATAATAATTGAAATTATCTACGCGTATGCAGTTATTTCGTTTAAGAAATGATTTCCTAAACAAATGGCCTACAATTTTAGTAAATTTTTTGAATAAATCCTGCCAAAAAATTTTCAATCATAAAATACGTATAAACATTTTTCAATCTAAGATCATTATCATTAAAAAATGACTAAAAAATTTTCAATTTAAGATCATTATTAAGTTACAGTGCAAAAATTATTGAAATAAAAAAGAGAGGCAAAGCGAAGTATGAAAGAGAAACAAAACGATTAAAAAAACTAAGGGAGAAGAATTTTTTGATCTGTTATGCAGCTCTTTATTTACTGCATAATCTGATTCAATCTTATCAACTTCGATTTTAAATCTATTTTCACTTCCTCCATTACTAAATTTTAAATAAAATGTTAAAATGAACAAAGTACTTCCCTCATTCATTTTCTTCAACTTCTCTTATTATTGCTATTCATACCATCAAACGTTTGTTGATTACATCGTCAATAATTATCACTCTTATCAATTTAAGCATAATTGTTCATATGCAAGATGTTATTATTGACCAGTAAGGAATATGAGGATGGAGCAGTTCGAAGTTCATATTTAATTTTGCATTAATGCACACATTGACATTCACAACGCTCGATATAGTTTTCTCGAACTGGTTTCCAATAGAATGAATATTTTATTTCATATGATACTTCCGCTCAATTTTTGGTAAACATCATCATTTTGCAGTAGTAATGTTTAAATATATCAACAGTAGCGATTGTAATAGAAATCATGAGGTCACACTGATTGGAAAAATCGTGACCCTTTCGTGACAACTGGCTGGTCAACTTTACCGAATACCATTATACAGTGAAAGTGAAATTTTGTACTGACATTTCCTCTGAAAAGTTACATTGGCATTTGCTTCTGTTGAAATAAAGTATATTGACTGCTTCATTATATTCAAATGAAAATATTTATACGTTAATTTAACATAACATCATTTCTTTTCACTTCATTTTGTGAGCACAATTTAAAAAGAAAATAATTAAGAAAATAATTGAAAAGGTGAAAATGAGCTCGAAATATTATGATTGACTTTTGTCAGATAGTATAAGATTAGCAACGTATTCAGTTGTAACCTTTGAGTGAGATTGAGTGATTTGTACGGATTTCCGGAACAATTTTCAATTCGTTACATGTAATTGTCACTTTGTCAACATTTCTCCACGTGTTTTTTTCGCTTTTCCTTTCATGTAGCATAATTACCAGCTTTTTCCGTCTATTGTAATTTTTCTTTAGCTTTTTTAATTTGTCAGAATTCATCGATTATTATTTTTATCAAAATCATAGCTGAAATGATAGTACAAAGGTCACTTATTAGACATTCAGAATTCTGTCATGAGACTGCTACTATTCATCATAAATTTTTTTATGAATGAGTCATCAGCTAAGTATTTAAAATGACTCATATCTTCATGACGACCATTTTCAGAACGGGAAATTAATCTGCTTGTTTTATAGAGAAATCGAAAAATTAACTATTATATAAAAAATTTTATGATAAATACGATAACATGTAACGGTAGGATGAAGAAATGATTGAAGTTAATATGCACAAAGTGAAAATAAAATGGAATTTAGGAAAATTTTCAGGTAAGGATTTTAAACGTAAAAGTGCATTGCAGTTTTTTTCATTATCTTGTATCATATAAATCGTGTTTTATCAACATAGTGCATTTTGCACTTCAAAGAATTTTTCAAACAAATTTTAAAAATCAATCTTATGGTTAAGTTTTCTTCTCAAAAAAAACTTCCTGGAATCGTATAATATTCCAACAATCTTCTTTTAAACTATGAAAATAAAAAAAAATGAAACATAACATTTTCTAGGAACTGAATTAATGTATAAATATATAAATAAATGAGTAAATATCAAGTTTGAAATGAAACTGATTAAAAGTAAAAAGAAAAATCGGAAGCAAAATCATTGTACAAAATTGTTCATGCAATCAAATATTTTATTTGATTCTTTGAACCATTTATTTCTACAAAAGAACAAACCGAATGAGCCAAGCTTTTTCAGAATTTTTTTTAAGAATTTATAGTTCAAAATTGTTTCAACAAAACGGTTTTGAACACTAAAACGATTAAAGAACAAAAATCAAACTGGAAATTTCTGCTATCGCGTGAATGTTTGCGATGCGTGGAAGAAAATTATGGACGTGAATGGCCAAATGGTCATCATTTAAATGACATTTTTTCCCTTTCGCATCAAATAATTGTTAGTAATTTAAAATTTGCTCCACTTTTTATGAAACATCTCAAAATTTTTCAGCTTTTTTCTAGCACTTTTTTTATAATGCATTTTAAATGCAAAAAAAAATGCTGAAAAAGTAAGGCTTATGCATCTATTATTTCGAGGACAGATAGACCGAAATACTTTATACAAATATTTTTTATAATTAACAGTTGAATTATTATTGCACTGTTTTACTTTTCGGATATGTCTTTCAAGAAAAATTGAAAATAAGAAAAAGCAAAAATTCTGGTAAATTTTTATTTACTTTCCCACAGAATGCGCTACAAATTACTGGTATTCTTGCTGAAGTATTACCTTGTGAAGTAATTAGAAGAGTTAAAATTAATATTAAGTTCAGTTATTTTAATTGTTTGTCCCGATATTTCAATTTGCTTTATATTTTATTATAATTTTTTGTCTTCTTTTCAATGCTTTGCTCTTTTTTGCAAATTTCTCGAAATTTCAAAATTAACGACTGGAACTATAGTATTACTATCATTGTTATTAGCATTGCTTATTTAGAACATTTCAATTAATGTTTTTTTGTGTATGTAAATTTTGTGATGGAGTGAATAGAATAAATGAGTAAATCCTTTCTGTACCTGTCAAGTAACATTTGGTGATCATTTCGATTTTGTTTTAATGGAATTGACGACTTTGTTTTCAGTTACTTGCAAATTTTAGGAACAATTTTAAAGCGTAATTGTTTACGGTAAAATGATGAGAGAGCAAGAGGGAGAGAGGAAGCGAAGAAAGAAGAAAGTGTGTGATATCATCTTCTTTTCTGATTTCATCATTCAATGATACATTGAAAGTAGTGATATAAAAGTAGAACTGATTTTGTTTATTTCATGAAATTTTCAAAAAATTTGATGACCTCCTTTGATTGATCAAAATGGATGAAGCAAAGAAGAGAAATGAGAACGGAGATTTGAAAAAAAAAAGCATTCTGCCAAAAGTACAATAATTTCTTATAAGTTCAAATTAAGTCATTTGAACTATCAATGATCTAACCATTGAATATGTAAAATAAACTTGACTGATGACAAAATTAGTCTTATTAATCCAGAAGCAGCATGTATGCTGGATAATTAATTACTCATTATTCATGCCAATTAAACTTGATTAATAATAACTCAACGATCATTCACTTTGTTTTATTGAAATCAGCTATCACTCTTATCATCTGTTAGATAATTTATTGCCGATAATTTGTCCATATAAATAAGACTAATATGATGAACAATTTTCCACACAATTCGGATAAGCCAAAAATGACCCAAATCAAAATTTAGTTGAGGATTTATCAATAATATTTACAATTAAAATTTCAATGCAAGTTATCAAAATAGTTCAGCTTTTTAAGAAATAATTTCTTATTATAATTAAAGTAATTTCGGGAAATTATTTAAAACAAACATTTCAATTGAGACTTTTAATGCGTTTTGTCACATTCTTTCACTCGCTCTTTTCTTGTTTGTTTATGAAGTTTCAATCGAGAAAAAATCTTCCAGCAGCCATCACAGTCAGTTGTCGTTAGCGTGGGTGGAAGAATCAAGTCGCCAGGGCACATGGTGAGGGTTAAATGATTTCTCCACAATGGGCGGTGTTATCGGACGTTTGTTTGTGGGCGGCACACATTCCTGGGGCAACATCTGAGGGTTTCCGTCCCCACTGAATATATTTAAAGGACACGCAACCCCGGTATAATTTAATTAACAAGTTTACATACTCCTTCACTACTACATTGATATCACTGTTATCAATATTACAACTACTCCTATTGCTATTACTTAGTAGTACAGTATTACTATTCGCATATATTATTAGTGCGTGATCATAAAGACGTGAAAATTTTGTTTCATTTGAAATGGCTCCAACAAATAAATATAATCGTAAACTGGAAATCGAGGGGATCGATTTACCCACAGCCAAACATATACCAACTTCTGCATCCTGTAGCCTGGAAATTCATCCAGATGCATTTGTTTTTCAACTGAACGGCCAACCTAAGCAATGCTGCATTGATAACGAAATTTGGCCACCTGTATTTAAACCTGAACTTCTAAGGTATAATTTGAAGAACAGAGAAAATCTCAAATTTATATTTCTGATACAATGAATACCTTAAATTCATTTTTTTTTTTAAATTGATAAATCATTGAAGAAATTTAAAGAACTTTTCTTTTTTTATTTTCTTTTGTTTTCAGAAGTGCAAAAACTATGACACCACGTGATAATGACATTTTTATTTGCACTTATCCGAAGTGTGGTACCACATGGATACAACATATTTGCTCACAGTTACTCACTGATAATTATGGACCGCAAGTTGGACAAGGTAAAGTGTGTCATTTTCATTTATCTCTTATTTATTTAGCCATATGAGCCTATTTTCTAATTTTTAGCCAATTTCAGAATTGTGCATGACAAGTCCAATGATTGAACGAATGGGTGCAAAGTTTGCTGATAATTTAGAATCGCCAAGATTATTGAAAACACATTTTACATGGCATAATATACCAAAAAATAACAATGCCAAATATATTCTTGCTGTTCGAAATCCAAAAGATTGCCTTACAAGGTTAGCTTCTAGTTTTTTTTCTTTAATGATTTTAAGAGTTTGCAAAAATTAATAACTGAATGAAATTTTTTCTTTTTTTTTGCTCTAACTTTAAACTAATGAGTTCAAATTTCAGCTACTTTTTTCACAATCGAAACTTCAAAATCTACAACTACGAGCATGGTGATTTTTCTGTTTTTTTTCAACTTTTCCTGACAAAGGACATCGCATTTGGAAACTATTTTGATTATCTGCTCAGTTGGCTTCCACATATTAACGATGAAAATGTGCTCTTTTTGAAATACGAGGACATGTGCGCCGATTTGAGGCAGGCTGTTGTAAAGATTGGTGAATTTTTGGGCGGTAAAGCTGCAAAAAATGTTCAAAATGAAGCTGTACTAAGTCAAATTATTGCAAACAGTACGATCAAATCTATGAAAAAAGATCAGTGGCGATGGTTTCCAGAAAATAGTTTGTAAATTTTTAATTAATTTTTAAATTAAACTTTAAACAATTTTAAAATTCTTAAAATATTATCATCGATGATATACACTAACTTTGAAAAAACTCATTCTTTTTCTTCTCGAATCGCACAAATAACAGCAATGGGTTCCGTGTATTTTTGATAAATTGCTGTCAGTCTGATAGAAGCGAAATGAACGAGTTGCTACAGTTCAGTGGCCGTTTTAAAACTCACGTCATTTTCTCAAAAAAAAAAAAATCAGTTAAAAAAGAGTTAAAGGTTATTTTTAAGATGGGATCGATTGCAGATGATAAAAAATACCATGTGCGATTTGATTGATTACTTCTTTTTGGCAATATGTCGATGCTGTAAAAGAAGTGCAGACTTGTGTGACATTATCTTTCTGACATCAATTAATCAAAATAATAAAAATAATTTGATAATACCTCTTCCCCTCCTCTCCCCCTCTCCCAAAAAAAAAAAAATGAAACAAGCCTTTCTCCGTTTGCTATTAATTGTTCCGCATTTGAACAATTTAAATTTAATAATTTTTAGACGACAGAATATTTTCATCCGAAAGGGTGGAAGTGGAGATTGGAAGAATTACTTCACACATGATCAGTCCGATCAATTAGATGCTATGTATCAAAAATATCTGACCGGAACAATTGCGGAACATTGGTGGAAGGATGAAATGGCATGGGATATTGTTGAGGAGGATATTGGAATTGAAGCTGATATTGCTGAAGAATGCAACAGTAGCAGTAACGCAAGCTCAAGGCGGCATTCTCTGGAATATTTTCGCGATGATTCTATCGAATCTGCTGATCTAAACTTACTAAAGATAACCATTCAAAAATACATCCCATGGCGTGAACGTATGTCATCGCAATCATCATCAGGATATAATTCATTATCTTCATCGTTATATTAACATAGAATATACTATCAATGTTTCTTCATATTCTCGATTCTAATTTAAAATTTTAGTTTTTAAGAGCTTCAATGTATCTGAATCACTATCGATCGTCGTTGAAATAAAAAAATTAGTTATCTGCGCATTTCATACAAATTATTTACAGCTGACAATATGACTATAATGAGCCTATAACCATTGCAATTTTAATTATTGATTATACCTTGGTATTATATGATAATTATTTTGATTTCATACAAATTATTTACAGTTGATGATAACTTTGATAAGCATAATTTTTCAATTTTAATTATTGTTTATATCTGGTACTAATAATACAATACCTCACTTAATAACTGCTCACTTCAAAACCATTTCTACAATGTCTTCACATAAAAATTGTCAAATCGATTTCAAATTTCATTATTATATAATTAACACTTGCACTGATTGATTTCTAAATTTTTGCTATCTTTTTTTGGATAATACTTTCTATCATCTCAAATCAGGGTTGAGCTTTTGATTTTTTTGTATGTCAAATATTTTTATGTTCAGATGTTTCAAAAAGCTGATTTTTGGAAGCCTTCAATGAGACATTAAAAGTGCTGTTGTGTTTTTTTTAACACAAAGTGAAAATGTGCATTGTTTATGAATTAACTAATCCATTTTGTTTGTATTTTGAATACAAAAAAATTTGTACATTTAAATTGAATGTCATGCATTAATAATGTGTATGTATATATTTGTTCAAAAAAATTTTTCTTTTGCATAGCAAAAATTAATAAAATAGTTAATTTAACTGAGTAATTAACATCGAACAATTAGTTTTGACACTTCAAAATTTATCCATGAAAAATTATGAAATCTTCAAATGGTAATAAAATTTTACAGCAAAAATAATCAATAAATTTTCTTATTCTTCTCGAAATTTTTATTTTTTCTTCTCTTTGATGATAAAAATTAGAAAGAAAATTAATTTAATGAAAACGCATTAATTTTATGATAAATATGACAAAATATGTGAAAGTGTCAATTTGCGCTAAAGACATAAATTTATAAGCAAATTTTGTATACTTTTCCCCCAAAAATATTTCCAACAAATGATGTTCCTTTAAAATACGATGGTTTTTTATCAATTTAGGTTTTATTTTAATTTGTAACGCAAGCATTAACTTACCTGTTCAGCCTTATGAATTAATTAATTTAATTAGAAATCAAAAGATATGAGCTAAATCAAAAAGTATTTCACTGAGGCAAAGATTTAGCTTTGCTATTGAATAGGATCATTTCAATTTTGCCACTCTCCCATTGTTATTTTACGAATTTAATTTCATTTTTCTTTTTATATAAACAAATCATTTTCGAATTTTAAATTATTTATTTCAAATGTTGATTTTTTCTCCTTGTGAAGCAATTGGATAATTATCAGTTAGTTCTTTGTACACATAAATAGGAAACACTGACCACAATTGTTATGTTCAGCAAGCATAATTTAAAATGATTATTTATCACATATATTTTAAAAAGCAAATTAAAATGAAATGATTGCTTTGCAAAAAAAAATTAAATTTAATGTATTCCTTACATGACATTTTTCTAAATATATTATTTTAATTATCAATTTTGTACTTTTATTGACAGATTTCAAATAACATTATGTACCTTCGAGAAACTGTGGTTTAATTTAAAAGGAAAAATTCACAAAAAGTATCCATTTTTAAGCAATAATCGTTAGTATCCTTTTCTAATTTTTTAATTTTTTTTCTGATATTTCCTTAAAAACATTTTTTCGATTATTTTTTAAATTACTAGAATTTAAATTTTAGACCGTTATGAAACGAAGAAATAGAAAAATTTACAAAATCAGAATATTTAGATTTGAAATGTTCCATGGTATATGAAAATGATGTGCTCATTTCAGAGAAATAATGATTAATAATAATTGCATATAATTGTGCAAAAAAAGTTGCTACAATGTTTAAAAAAAGATTTAAGACTAACTTGAAATGAAATGGAAACTATTTGAGCGAAAATTTGAAATGGATAAAATTAAAATATCTTCATAAATTTTGTCACTGTGATTCAAATATTTGAAATTAATTAGACAACAATATTCAGTTCTTTTAGATAACCATATAATATTGAAATTTGTTTGATTTATTTATTTGCTTTTTTTGCAGTTTTATTAGCAATTATGATTGAAACAAAAATTTGTTTTTTGATACAAATTAAGCTATGTGCAAATTTAATCGCTTTTTAAAATTATGCAGGATTATGAATTGCACTAAAAAAAGAATCGATAAAACCGATGAGAATGAAATGGTCTATCGCTAACCTGGTGTATTTGTAGTAGATGACCAGCATATGCTAATTTTGCTTTGGTTACATCAAATTGAGATTCTCATAAATTAAAATTATGAAATAAAAATTATCGAAGTAAGGTAAATATCACGGTGCTACATCATCATTAGATTGCAGTAGGCCAGCTAGTTTCTGAGACGAGCGGTAATATGTAAAAAAGCAATCACACAAAACCGGTGTGATATTTTGTCAAATTAATCAACGTTTTGCCAAATGCTTTTTTTTCCCTTACCGAAAAATTTTGAACCTGTACTTCATTCCACGCACACTTCTCCTTTTATTCTCATCCACCATTTATTATTTGCTGAAATAATTGACAAAAAAAAAGAAAAAACTCTTCGTGATATCATTTTACTGTGCAGTTTGTAATGTTCAACGTCCGATATTTCTAAATCGAATCGAGGGAAAGTAATAATTGTCAAAAATAATTCGAACTTTTACGCATTAAATTTTTTATCAAGCCCAACAGCACTTTTAAACAATTAGTGAAATTAATCCGACGTGCAAAAAAAGGAGGATCAGAATTTTTACAGCAACTTTAAATCATTTAAATGGGAATTTGGAAAAAAAGAAGTATGAAGTTATATGAGATGTGAAATAATTGATATGATAAATATAATGACTTGGTTAATCATGCAAAAAATTTCCTTTCATTTTGGCTATATCAAAATAAATTCTTTGATAATTTTCTCAAGTAAGTGAAATGAAAAAAGTATATATTCTTTAGAAAATTGTTAAAATTTTTTAAGTTTTTTTACAAATTGCGCAAAAAAATTGTTCTTCTAAGATTGTTCTTGAAAGATATCAATCAAAACGTTCGTTTGTTTTTTTTTTTTATTTTATCACAGTGCATTTAACATCTTCTTGAAATGTCAATTTTCAAAATATTGTACATATAAATTTTAAACGTAGCAATTGGTACAAATGATTTTATTGACATAACTATTTCAATATTAGCTTCTCTCACATTGATCTATTACTTTTCCATAATTCAAGCAAATAGTAAATTGATCGACAATACTGCTGAAGTTTAGCAATTCAGTTCAATTCAGAAATGATCATAATTTTCAAATATTCACAAAGTAAATAATACTGTTTGATATTGTCGAAGCGAATAATGCATTGATGAGAGGAAAGAATAGTTAAGCAATCATTAGCCATATATCATACAATTCCATAGGATTGATGCAAACTTGACGTTCTTTAATCATTGAAATTTATGATATAAATTGGAGCATATTTATTTTTTTCGCCTCAATTAATCACAAAATACGCTTCTGTCACATCTATCACTTTTATTTTTCATATTCAAGCAAATAATTGCGGCTAATTTATACGTTATTAATTTTATGCCATTTTTAATTTTACAAACTTCTAAGATAAAACACAATAGGTGGCATTTATGAAAGTAATCTCCTTTTTTAGTTTATTGATCAAATCATTGGAAAATTATTTTTACTTTTATTAGCACTTCCAATAATTGCACAGTGATAGGATTCTGCCGCAGTCATTTCCATCGAAATTTTAATTATAAATGATTTCAATTTCAAATAGAAATTGGAAATTTTATTCTAGTCTTGAGTTAAAATTTATTATTGTTTATGCACTGTCCCAATTAAGTAATAGTTAGACGGAAACAATAATAGAAAAATTTCGTACTGTTGAAATCAGTAATATGCCTTCATTTTATTTCATTTTTTTTATTTTTCAAAAGTTTTGATTCAAAATTATTTTATTAAATCGAAATTAGTTTTAATACAGAAAATGAAAAATGACAAATATATGCATGGTTACCGTTCTTGGTAAGTCGTAAATAAAACTTACAAAGAAGCAAAAAAGTGGAAACTCTTTTTGTTAACAAAAAATTATAACAATATTTGAAATGATGTTGTAATGCAAACTAAACAGGTAGCAAAAATAAATTTGCCACAAAAAAGATGAAAAATGTAATTTCATTACAAATTTAAGATTTGTCACGTTTCTTTATGATTTGTGCAAACAAATTGCAATTGTATCGGAAATGAGATTGTACCGATAAATCGTTCATTATATGATTTTCATACTTTTCTCTTTTGAAAGTATTTGGAATTTTCGCATATTTAAGGAAAGGTAAGGCAGAAAATTGATGTACAAACAGGGATTTTAATTAATTAACGTGGTAATTTAAATTAATTTCTTCAAATTTACTCTATAAAGGTAGAATGAACTGCTCTGAGAAGAATATCACCAGCAAATATGATTACTTGCTGTATCTGTACCGATATATATTGTTCTGTACTGGTGATAATATCATATCGCGCAGATATAAAGCTGTCAACCGGCTACATTCTCTGATTAGCAAGCACTTAATTATGGAATTAAATTTCTAGAAATAATTTTATGATCGGCAAACGAGAAATTAGGAGGAATTTAAAGTATTGAGCTTTTAAGTTTCCTACACAGATTGTGTTACATCGTTGTTAGAAAGACTTTCAAATGTTTTCTGTACTTTTTATTTGATAGCTTAATATACACTATCATGAAAATTCGTCCATATCAAAGCTAAGATATGAAGAAATAGAAAAATGTTTTTAAAAAAATTAGCTTAAATAAGCTTTTAATATTTGAAATAATACCAAATTCGAATTTCTCTTTCCAAGCATTTTCAGACTAATTAAATTTTAATAATTGTGATAGAGTGAAATTTGCATTCAATTTTTTAGTCAGGCTATTTTTTCATTATTATTTCTTCAAAATTAAAAGACTTCTTTATGAAGTCTTTTAATTTTTTTATGAAAGAATCGGCCGAAATTTTTAAACATCCTGAAGGATTTGTTAATTAAATATTGAAGCTTAAAGATTTTAATGTGAACCAAGTTAAAATTATAGTTGTAATATGCTCTAATTATTTTAATAACTCATATTAATATTCAAAACGTCATCGTAACAGCTCTCTTTAAAACTTCGAAATCCACGAGAGTGCATGAAAAATTGCTACTCATTTCCTTTTGAATGGATTTCCTGCTTCAACACTGCATCCGAATTGTTAAATATGATCGAAAATATAGTCATTTCAAATTAACTGTTCTACTCGCCTGCTCTCCACCGACTTATCGATCAGATATTTATTTTTAGTGTGTGTATACAAGTTTGTTTATGGTTTTCAAAATAAATATATTTTCTTTTTTTAATTTGTTGAAACTTTACTTTTTCATAAAAAAACTTCACTCTTTCATACGTCAAGTTTATTCATTCCTCATTTTTATATATTAGTTATTTGATAAATGATAAATATTCATATTTTTAATATCGTATAATCATTGCATATAAATAAGATTTAATTAAAGTTTCAAATCAGTTCGTAAGTAGCATTACCACTGATTTCTGATTCATCATTAAATTATCTCATATATTTATAGCTGCTATGTTCATTAGTATGCTGTTATCCAATTATACTTTATCTCATAGCACTTTAATTAATTAGACTCATAAAAAACAAGACAATAGATTACTATAAAATTGTTTTAAATCGTTAATCTATATAAGAAAATGCTAGTAAAATTAATTTAAAATGGATAAGAAAACATAATATTAAAATTTTAGGCTATACTTGAGAGAAAGAAAAATGAATAACATAATATTATCATGTTAAAATAATATTATCATGAAAGAACCTCAAAAAATCATTTGAATGAATATTTTGGAACAAATTTTAAATCACAAAACGTTTAATGTAAGATGTTTGCTAAATATTACACTTTTTAAAATATATTCCGATAATTTAATTAATCTAAATGAATGAAAATTATTGAAAATTTCAAATTACTTCAACCGTTTGATCAAAAATAGTGTGAAATAAATAATCTCTATCCTATTTGTTCTTGATACATGTATCAAATATAAGAATTTCATTGTAAAAATTTCTGATTATCGATAATTGAGATGGTAGGGAAATATTTGTTGCATCTTTTCAAAGTGTTAACGAAAAATATAAATAAATATTACAAGTTTGTTTATTAATTGATGTCCAATTGTTGTAGGATAGCAGAAAGATTAAATGAATGGATGAATGAGTTGAATGAGAAGCTATTAATGAAGCTAATAACGTTACCTGCTCACCTTTCACCACATTCACTCACCGGTTGAGTTTTGCTCATTCGTACCTCATCCCTATGGTTACCGAATCTTCCTTATAACTCATAAAATCACTCCATACACTTTCATTTCATATTATTTGTTGTGGCAGTTGGAAAAATTCCACACCACTTGTTATAGCTATATTGCAAGTGAGAGAGAGCATTCTTAAAGCCTTTTTCATATCAACTAAATATCATTTCAAAAATTTCATTAAATTCATTAAATATTTTCTTTCTCAAAAGATGACAATATAAGTGGTATTGCAGAATAAATAGCGCAATTTCAGTTTATTATAATTCTAATTTTTTAAATGATAAGAAATATAAAGTATTATCTGTGAATGATTTCTAAATGAATATTTGGTACTCTGTGTGCTCTTCATGTTAAAATAATTTGTTGATTTATAATAAAAAAAGCTAATTGATTCAATTTTTTAAATTTAATGAGTAGGAGTGGAGAAATCTGAAGTGCTTTTATCCTCTGCCATATCCATCCATAAATTCATTTTCAATTCTAAATAGAGCTATTTATATCTTCGTGAGCAAGACTACTAATGAGATTTTCTATTTCAAATAATTAAATGTGTTAATATAAAATTTAATCGTAACATTTAAACTTCCTATTACATGAGTTTCTAAATCAAATGCACTGATAAACTATGCATTTTGATTATAATTCGAAAAGATTTTAATATGAATACTTTTATTAATATTTATACTTTAAAAGTTTAAATGAAATATAATTTCTAACAAATTTCGTCTTTCAGTCTTATTTATTTCAAAATTACTATTTTTCATAAAACATTTTTCAGTTTACATTTCAAGAACTTGAAAAACACAAATGTATCGAAATTCTTTTGTATTTGATCACATTTGCAAAATATAAGTTTGGCGAAAGAGTTTAGCTCCATTTATTAAATTTATTTCTTTTTATTCATTTGTCGTTTGTAACAAATTATTTGATTCTAACCTCCAGTAGGCATTAAAAATATTGATAGCTTTATATGCGAGGAACAAAATTCTATTCTCAACTTCGGTGTAATATAAAGAAAATTAAGATTGGTAGAATTGAATTCAATTAATTTACTTTAATAAGAAATACTTCAGAAAATATTTTACAAGTTTGGTTTTATAAAATTCTGCCTGCTTAATTCCATAAAAGATCTCAGCTATATTAACAAATAAGGAAAATTTTTTTTAAAGCATTTACTGAAATCGGTGGTTAACTTTAAATCAAAATTTTCTAGCGAAATGATTCATTTTGTGATATATGATGATTAATCTTATTTTATAATTTCTTATTTTGAGGTGTATTTGCAATGAAAATTGGGATTGTCAGAAGAAGCTATGCACTTCAAGTTATTTATAACTGTTTTAAAATTATTTAAAATTAATTTAAAAACTTATTACTTCACATGCGCTATCAGTAATGATTTCCACTTCGAACAGTAATGGAAGCACCATTCCCAACTTTTTTTGTAATGCCAACATTTGTGATAAAATCAGTGGACATTTAATGGAATATATTAAATAGTAAATATTATCGATGATTTCAGTAAATTTATTTTCTAATCTTTTTGAAAAATAATTCTAATTTGCTGACACTTTTTAGAATTTATAATTTTTATGAATCAATTCAAATTAAAATTCTATTAATTTACTAATTTTCTAGAATTCTGGAATTTGTAACTTTCGTGAATCAATTAAAATTGAAATTCCAATTAATAGAATTTCAAATCTAGTATTATGATTTTGATTGTAGGACATTATCTTACAGGTGGAAGCAAATACTTTTCTGTAATTAATTGAATTAAGAAAGGAACCAATCCTTTTGTGATAATTTCTCAGATCACAACCACAGCACGAATACGCAATGTTTACAGCCTATTATAATATTATTCCTATGGATAAAAAATTTTTTTTAT
This sequence comes from Acanthocheilonema viteae, assembly GCA_900537255.1. NCBI lineage: Eukaryota > Metazoa > Nematoda > Chromadorea > Rhabditida > Onchocercidae > Acanthocheilonema > Acanthocheilonema viteae. The sequence goes on along the minus strand of UPTC01000054.1, from coordinate 57,715 downwards.
AATCTCTTTTTTTAAATATAAACAATATTTGCCTAAAACTATGAATTCAGCTTAATTAATAGATTAATTTTTGAGAATGATATTTTAGGTTATTTGATAAAGGTGATAATCTGATTCTTACCTTATATAATCTCATCCTAAAACAAATTTAAAAGCTTGAAAAGCTCAATCTGAGATTTTAAACATTAGAAAGATGAAAGTTGTTTTTCAAGAAATTTGTTTTGATCACTTGAAAATCATTTGAGTACAAATAATATCAACAACAAACATTTTGCTTTATTACGGTTTACTTATTTTCCAAATTCTGACATTTTGCTATGATTTTTTCAAAAACCGTCAGTTATTTATAATGATTGATTTATTGTTTTATCCTGTATAATCGTTAAAAAGTAGTCCCTTTAGGCTTTATACTATTTTCAATCTATCATTCTCGTATCATTTAATCTTACCGCTTTTATCTGTTTAGTTCATTTGCTACAAAGATGAGTTTTCGTTCTTTTATCAATTAATTTAGCAAAATTTTGTCAGATGATCATAAGTTGATCGATCAGAACGAAGGTTGCTTATCAATGTTTGCTAAAGCTGTGACTAAAATTAGTGACAGCAATTTGTCTTTTCATGAAGCAAATGATTTCTAACGCGTTCTAATAAGTTAATTTAAAATTTGTAGATCATACCAAAGCAAAAAAACAGAAAAAACTTTTTTATTTCTGCTTCCATTTGCCAATTTATTTTCTGATGCAAGCTTTAATCTTTAACAATTTACTACTAATTTATTGAACTTGCCAACTTTCATTAATCACCTTTCAAATTTTTCAATTCTTTCTTATTTGCTAGTCTATGTGTCTGTTTGTCTATTTAATCATAGATTTACGCAAAATAAGTAATGCAATAAGCCACATTTCAGTTGACTTTCCGTTACTAAGGTACTGCACAATCGGTAGCAATTTGTGAGAAGCGAAATCTAATACATTTTTTTATCTTTGCATGTTATATTTCAATAAATTGAACGTCTGTTCACTTCCTACACCTCAAATTTCATTTTTTTTTTACTGTTTTTCCGGATAATTACTCTCTTCTTCCAATAAAATATTCTCTCCATTTAATCATTTCAATCATTTCTTTTTACAAAATTCTTCTCCATTCTTCAGCAGGACATTTTTGCTATACATTTAAAATGATGAAAAAATTTAATAAAATAGTGTAATTTTAGGTTGTGAATTGTATCGAAATAGCTTATGTAAGTCAAGCCTGAAGTGTAATAGCTAATTATCTATTAAAAGGGGCCTTTCTAATTTGGCGAGAATATAAGTTTGTATATAAATGCGAAACGATGGGTTCATGTCAGAGTCAAGAAGCTCAGGAGCAGCTCGCTCGGAATAAAGCTATCGAAAAGCAACTCAATCAGGATAAGCGTACTGGCTCTTCGATCGTCAAACTGTTATTACTCGGTTCGTTTTCTTTTCTTCTTTTTCTTTTTCGAATATTAGTATTATTTAGGACTTCTCAATCTCTAATTTAATGGTCTAGCTTTGTACAAATTTTGTCACTTCATTATGTTCGAAATAAAATTTTTTATTTTTCAAAACTTTTTATAATAAAATTCCCATTTACAAGCAAAATAAAATAAAATTATTTTATAATCAATGGCTTATTATATAGATTGAAAAATTAGTTTTCTCACCCTATACTTAATATTTAAAAGTTCTTCAAATTGACAAGTTTAAAAAGTATTCATTAAAACTTGAAATTTTAGTTAAATTCGTATTCAAATTATCACTTTGTTGAAAATGATTAAAAATAATTTTGTAATGTGCGTCATTTTTTTTAACAAAATTATTTAAAATTTTTGCTTGTTATAAGATAATTCATGAACGAATGGACAAGAATTTGGTAAACATTTTACTAATCCTGAATAACCGTTAATAAAATCAATCGTTTTTCCTTAAACTTTTTGTTGTTGATTTTAGTAATGCATTTAAAATAATTGGATAGAATTGTTAAAATAAGTTAGACACTGAGACAGCGGATTCAATGATAATATCATGTCAATCATTCAACGAATTAATAAATTATTTCTCGTTTTGTTTCACTTTTTATTAGATAAAAAACCTAATTGGATATTTGCTAACTTTACTTAATATTATATTATTTAATCATTTTTCAGGTGCTGGTGAATGTGGCAAATCAACCATACTGAAGCAAATGCAGTATGTTTTAATCTTTCCATTTTTTCTTAGAGCTAATTATTTAAAATAAAACATTTTTATTTTAAATTTAGAATTTTTGTTTATAATGAAATTAAACAAGATTATTTGTTAAATATAAGAATTAATTCTCTCTCATAATTATTATTAAACGAGCATAAAATTTTTAGTTTTCGGTTATAGCAAAAATAAGAAATAGCGTTTATGTTTAAAAATGTTTCAAAATTCTGTTAAAAAATTTCATATGCTCAATGCATCACAAAATTTTTAAAATGCGATTAATGCTTTAAATAACTTATAAGAGGAGTGAAAAGTAAATGAATTATTATGATTCTGATTGAGAAAAACAAAAATTAAATCTTCAGGATGCACAAATTAGTGATAAATCCAAGTCTAATTTTATGCAAAATTCAATCCTCGTAATATAAATTAATAGTGTATTGTGGTTCTCTTTAATGACCGATTTCTATAGAAATACTTTTAACTCTTTGAATAATTAAGAAAAAATCATTTCGATTTATTAATTAATTTCGAAATTACAGTATTGAAATATGTTATTTCCTCTTCTCTGTTGTTTCTTTTTCAGAATCCTTCATAGTAACGGTTTTACGGAAGATGAAATTAATGAACGCAAAGCAGTGGTTTACAATAATACGGTAACATCGATGTATGCTATATTAAAAGCAATGGATAACGTTGTTCATCTTCCGCTCAAGGATCCTTCTAAAGAGGTACATTTATTTATGACAATTCAATTTTTCTTTAAGTTTCCATTTTTACGATTCTTAAGAAGGACAAAAAATAAAGCAGTCGATAGTGTAAACTATTCCAGAGTTCAAATTAAGTTCAAATTTAATTATGCCGGATATACTACAACTGTATCATCGGTAGAAAAAGTTTCTCAATCAATTTACTTTCATTCAATTTAATACTGATTAATTTATTGGAAAGATCAAAAAATGAAATATTATCAGAAGCTATACCGTTTGATTATACGAAAAAAAAAGAATGTTACAGCTTACAAAAGAGATAATTTTTCGAGTTGTGGAAGCTGGCGAAGAATCTGAACCATTCACTGATGAACTTGCTAAAGCCCTCGTATCGCTATGGAATGATGAAAACGTTCAAAAAGCTGCTGATATGCGAAGCGAATATCAGCTCAACGACTCTGCAAAATAGTAAATTAATGATTGATGATATTTTAAATTTACAAATATTTTTGAACAATGACAAGGACAATAAATTGGAAATTAAAATAGTGAAAGCTTAATTTTTATAGTTTTACATTTTCATTTACTGAATGGATTTACCTGAGCACATATATATATAAGTAATGTGTTGAATCGTTATTTATAAATTGAAATATGATTAATTAGATCAAGAATCTTTAAATTTTACTTGGATGATGAGTAGCCAAGCTAGTTAATGAGCATTTTATCATTTTGTAGTTGAGTTTGGTCTGTTTTAGTTTCCTGAATTCAGTGATGAGAATACATGAACCCGGTTATCGGCCTACCGAACAAGATATCCTATTTAGTCGAGTAGCAACAACTGGTGTGGTAGAAGTTAAATTCAAAATAAAGGAACTTGATTTCAGGTATTTTTCATTGAAAAGATTTAATGAAATTAATCTCAAATCTTTCTCTTTCCATCACTGCATTTTTTTTATTTTCAAGAACATAAATGTTGATAATTGATATGATTTCTAGCACTGAAACAAAGAATTTAAAAAAGAAAGAAGTTTTAATTTTGTTTCTGAATAGAGTATTTGATGTTGGTGGACAGAGATCAGAACGTCGTAAATGGATCCATTGCTTTGATAATGTAGAATCGATTATTTTTATCACTGCTGTTAGCGAATATGATCAAGTGCTTTTTGAAGATGAAACTACAGTCAGTTTGTTATGTTACCTTCAATTTTTTTGCGAACTTTCAAATAGAATTTTTAGAATGCAAAATATTTCAAACTTGACATTGTCGAATATGTATATTTCTTAAGACGTTGAGAATGTCCATTTTAGTTTTGGCTAAATCTCTCATTAGCTGAAATGCTTAAAGAAGATTGAAGTTGAATTGCTATAAGTTAAATTTGTAGTTTGGATTAATCAAAAAAATTAAATGTTATCATTTAGTCTGAATAATAATCTCGTCGTGCAATTTTGTAATTAAATTCGGGTTTAATTAATTGTAAGCATTGCAGAATCGTATGATCGAATCGATGCAGTTATTTTCATCAATTTGTAACAGCACATGGTTCCTTTCGACAGCAATAATTTTATTTTTAAATAAAAAAGATTTATTTGCTGAAAAAATTCAACGTGTTAATATTACCACTGCTTTCCCCGATTATGAAGGTTAGCTTTTTTATGATTAATTTATAAAATTAAATCATTGAAGAATGGAAAGAAAAGGATGATTTTAGTTTCGTAATTCTGCTTCAAACAAAGCTAAAGAACTACTTTTATAACAAAAATTCTTTGGTTCTATGTTATAATCCATCAATCGTTAAGGATTCATTTAAATTTATGCCTTTGGATAATAAATGATGAAAAAATAATATACTATTTCTTCAGTTAAATCTCTCAAATTTATTTACAATTTGAATTTTCCTTTTACTGAGTGGAAAAATTTCTTAACATAAGGATGTTTTGAATGAAGCTTATTTCACTCTAAAATTTTAGTGATTAAATGATTAAACAATTCACAAGTGATCTTTTTATTCTAAGATAACACATTAAACATTTTTCTTCTTAAGCAATTTTCTTCTTTTAATCTGATATCAACTATACTTCAAATTGATTAAACTTAGAATCCTAGGGTAAAAATTAATTAGTTGCACACGGTTTTCTACTGTAACACTTACTCAGTTTATAAAATTTAATTAAAGTAGAATTATCTCACTTATTACTCAGCTACATTAAAATTTTGTTTAATGGATCATTTTAACAAAGGCAATATTCCACTTTCCTTCAGCACAGCAAATGAAATCTTATCTGTCCGTACTATTTTCTAAGATTAAAATTTCTTCTTATGAAGACATTCTCATATATTTTCAATAGCATAATTCTTAAACTTTAAAAACATTTAATCTATTTATAGAAGGCTAAAATTTGAAAACCTCACAAAGCAAACATTTTCAGAATATTAAAATTTTTCCTTTCTAAATAAAACCTGAAACTTTATTTCATTGCATAAAAAACCTAACCACTAAAGTTAATTATGAAAAAATTTTTTGAATATAGAATGCTCAAGGAAGTAAATGCACTATCGTGATTAAAGTAATCCCGAATTATCTTAATGGGATAACCATGGGAGCCAATAATAATATCAGAGGTTAAATTGAGATATTAGTAAAAATGATATCAGTGAACACTGAACGTCATCAGTTCAACTTTTTGGTTATACTCCTATTTAAGACACAAGCATTGAGCACTTTTGCACGATTGATATAAAGCATAACAGCAGATATCGATAATCTTCTCTTTTCCATTTTCTTCCTTTCCCTCATCTTTTTGCATTACTTTTCTTCATCCATCATTTTTTCAGTGATAATCAGATTGAGCAAGTTTCCAAATTCATGGTTCGAAATTTCATCCCTAAGAAAAACTTTCTCATATACAATAGTAATTAATAACAACAAATATATGCCTTATATTTAAAAAATTTCAACTTTCAGCACAAGAATTAATAGATGAAATTTTAGAAGTTAAGTTCAAAGTGCTACAAGCTATCTTCAAGTGTTCCTTTGAAAAGCAAACTGATTCAAATCTTGGCAATTACACCTAAACTTGAATAAAAACTGAAAAGCGATAAAGAGTAATATGAAGCACACTTTTAGGTGGTCAGAATTACGAGGAAGCAATGAGTTTTATAAAAATGAAATTCAGTGAGCTGAACTTGAACCCGGATAAAAAGACAATTTATATGCACGAGACCTGTGCAACAGATACCAATCAAGTACAATTGGTTATAACGAGTGTCATCGATACAATTATACAGAAAAATCTGCAGAGAGCTGGGATGATGTGACTAAAAGATTTTTCCCATCTTTTTAGCACGTTAAAGATATATTTTGTAAATAAATAAATAATGCATACCCATATACAAAAACATGTCATTCGAATTTCTAAACTTTCAAAGTCATTTTATTAATATTATGAAGGAATAAATTCCATATTATATTTCTAATCGATTCTGATAAATAAATCCCAAGGACTAAACCAAAAGCTTCATGAACAAAAATATGCTATTAGCAGTTATACTAATTGCTAATGTTTGTAATCTGAAGTCAGTCCAATTTCTAATTCTGCCAGTTTCTCAAATTCCAGATAATTTCCGAGAACTTTCGGCCATGGAAGATTATTTCATAAAAACCAAGTCTCTAATTTCTAAATGCTAATAGTGGCGATTTTCTCCCGACCAACTGTTGAATAAAAAATATGTAAATCTTGTGGCGTGCAATATTATTTTACCACTGCTTTAGGCCAAATCTAAATTTAGCGTTTATGCCAACTTTTAAGTGATACACAAAAAATTCACAAAACAAACAGATTGAATTGTTATTTCACTAAATATTTAAATCGTCTCTAGCCGTTATAGTTGTATATTTCACCAGACTTTAAATTTCCTTTTGTTTTGTTTCCTTTTTCACTTTATGTAATTTGGATTTTCTGTTGATCGCCGTATGACTCTTTCGATTTCGTTTTATACCTCCAGATCCATTGATTTTATTTCGTTTGTTATTCTTTTTCTTCACTAAGCCTTTGATTTTCGAAATACCATCTTTTATAGGTAACAGAAGTCGTTTTTTAGCCTTCTGTGCTTCCTTCCTTCTTTCCCTCAGTTTGCAACGTTTTTCCAGCGCTTTTCTTCGCTAAAATATAGTACTGAATTTTGCCGCTCTTAATGATATTTCTAAGACAATGATTTCTATAACTCGTTCGATAAGTGAGAAAATAAAAAAAGCTAACTTTAACTGGGTTTATTAGTGGCTTCAAGTCATCTCCTTCTTCCCACTCATCGTTAACCGTCGGATAGAGCACAGGCTTTTTAGCTGCAAGAAAATTTCAAAGCTGCAAACTTTTGCAACATTTTAATTTTCCTAGAGCGGATGTTTGTTAAATAGATTTGATCTTCTAATCAAAAAAGTGTGAAATAGGGAAAACCCAATCTCGAAATAAAGTAGCTAATATAAAAATAAGTTCAAGTAACAGCTCATTCTATATTTTTCCCATTATTTTAAAGTGAGCAAACTAACTTTCCGAATCCAGCACTTTCACTTCACCGTCTCTGTACACTAAAACCTCTAAGCCTTCTGGCAATGTAGACAATTCATCAGCAATTGCTTCTTTGTCTCTTTTCGCTTTAAGATCCTTCATTTTCATGGGCATTGGTAAGCTGACCATATTTCTAGGCCCTAAAATATTGAATATGTGATAAGACTTGAAACTTTTTCTTTAATCTAACGGGATAAATAAAACCCGTACCATCAATTAATCTAATGTGGTTCAATGCAAACTATAACAACTAGAAACCTTAAGGAAGAGATTGCAAAGATCTGACACTAATTTAAACAAAATACCTCAAATAAAGTTGACATTAATTTAAACAAAATGTAAACATAAGGAATCATTCAAAAACAAACCGGCATCGATGTAAAGAGGTAATGATGGTCCGCCTGTCACCATCTGTAGACTTATTGAATGAATATTGCATAAACCACCTGGACAGTATTGAAATACATTTTCAACTGCTGCACATATATTTTCTACAATATAATTGATGGGATTACTGAGATTCCCAATGCGAAGACTCCTGGAATGAAGTTTTATGAGACTTTTAATTTGAAGGATTTCGAAACCGATTTTTTACCATCAGGATGTAGTTTTGAAGCGACACCAATGAGACATTCAAAACTAGAATGTTTTCATTTTTATTGTTAAATTTTTTTGAACTCTACATCAATTATATAAAATACAAACAAACTTGAACAGAAAGGCAGATCTAACTTGGGGAACAAAACAATAGAGTGAATGAAAACATACGTCCGTGTACGGAATGGAAAAAGCGGGAATGTGACGGTGTAATAAGCTTTTTCGATCTCCTCTACCAATGATCCGTGTTGATGTAATCGCAACCTCAAAGGAGTCCTGCAAAGAAACAGTTGCATTATCATGTGTAGGAAGAACATTACACGAACGAAATACAATTTCCACATTACAAATTACTTAAGATATAAACAAAAGTTTCCGAGATGTGAAGAACTGAGAGGCTGTAAATTACTAGAATACATGGATTAAAAAATTTTGGGACTAGTACTGAGAAAATAAATTCATTACTGTCTACTGCTAACTAAATCAGCATAAACTGAAGGCTTTGCAGAATACAAAATAAATTGGATAACCAGAGGATGCATTGAAAACTTTATTTTTGAATACTGTCGTTGCCTTACTTTTTTGCCTTGTGAAACTCTTTGCCACAAAAATGTATAACACTTTCCTCGATTACGGCATCTACTAGGAATATATCATATGCAGACGCCAGTTGACGCCTGTCATAGTAAGAATGATACTCCCTCTCCAACTGTCGCTTTGTTAAAATCTGGAAAACACTATCATAAATGAAGGACTTTCAACCTATATCTTGACAAAATTATCACTTCCAAGAAAGAAATTCGCCTAATCTTATTATTCGAATCTCAGAAAATACCTTTTGCACGTGTTCTTTGGTAATTCCGAATTCAAGTTCCAATTTTTCGCTCCATAACCTTGCTTGCTTGTCAACATCTGGATCAAATTTTCCTTTTGCGGATCGGTCCAAATCTCGCATAATCAAGCAAACAGTTGCACTACCTTTTTCATATAACGAATGCGGTAGAATGCTGTAGAAAAAATGAAAATTGTACTCTTTTTGTTCATTCAACAAATATACTATTTTGATTTCTATTACGGTCCCAAAATATTAAACTAAGCCTGTATGCAATCAGTCAGAAAAGTTCTACCAAAATTGATTTGTATTTTTAACATTTTATTTCTTGCAGCAGATGAGAGAAATATATCATATTAGATAGCAAACAATAATAATCGGGAACTCACAAACGTTTGACACGGTTTCTAGTTCGTGTAGTGCCTGGTTTCTTATAAACAAACTGAACGTGAAGTAATTGATCAACTTCAGGAAATAACATTTTCTTTCTGTTCTTTTCACTGATTTTTATTAAAACATTCACAGCTTCAGTAGCCTGTAACTTCATTCTATGTATTACTAACATGTTAGAACATCTTTTATCATATATAAATTCAAAAGACTGCTTCTTTCGAGCCAACAGAAAATGAATTCAAATGAAACTTAAAAGCACTTCCTCAAAAAAAATTTCCTTTACACAAACTTCTTCTAGAATGCATTACTGACATCAACAAATTTTCAAGTTAAAGTCCTCCAAATCTTAGAGAATTAAATATACCTTTTGCTCGACCTGAGCTAAGACTGCTGATACTTCTGCTTCATCATTTTCATTCACTGGAATATTCATTCCGCAGTTACCAATGGAAGAGACGTTCGTTTCCAAATTCTAAAAGGAGATCACAGTTAAGCTGATAAATCCTGAACAGTATCCCCACATATTTAAAAGATAAGTGAAAAGTACGGAAACTTACAAAATAAATTTATTACCTGACCAGGCAAAACCTCATTAGTAGTTAGTTGCTTCATTCTGAAACCAAAAACTAGCCGATAAAATCATTAAATCCAAGAATCTGTTTCACTTTGTCTTTTCTGAATACTAATTAAGTAAATACTCTAACCGTAAAGAGCTTCATCTCATAAAAAAGGATGAGAACAATTTCGCTTAATCACTCTTCCTAAGGAGATTCCGGCAAAAAAATAAAGTATCACAAAATTGAGAAAAATGTATGTATATATCACGCTAATCATTTCAATGAAAACTCAAACAAATTAACAATCATTCAAAATTAAAACCAATTTTATCGTTGAAACCATAACCACTACAAAGAACATTTATTTTTTTTCATTCCAATATTTAAATACACATCAATGATCTTAGGTCTACATTTTTAATTCTATAATAAAAAACGACAATTAAGGAAATAATAATGAAATAGAAATACACAAATTACAGGATTCGATGTCTCCGAAGAAAGCATCAAATCTCAACAAATAAAAAAGCAATATATAGAAATTGAGCAATATGCTCAAACAAATTATATATTCAAAGAAAAATTATGTTTTATACCAACGCATTCATCATTTGTTAGAATCTGCAACGCATCCTGGTAACTAATGCACAATGACCTTGAAAGAAACATTAAGGTGTAGAAAAAATGTACAATCTTATTTACTTCTTTTTGTCACGTGCACGAATATTCTTCGGATACTGCTCCGGTTTTAAATTTTTGACAGAATAAAGTCGAACCGCTCGCTCAGTTAATGAACCACCACATTTGAGACCACGTACTGGAAGAAAAAACATTAAGCATCACGTAAAACAATATTTAAAAAAATACAGTATGTACCGAAAATAAAATTTGAAAACTAAACAATTTTCTAATCAAAATTAAAAAAAAAACCTTCAAGAGCATGTTTTAAATGATCTAATCCCAGAGATTCCAGTTTTTCCGCACTCTCGTAGTCATCCAGATTGATATCAAAATCCACTATTTTGCTTGACGCTTTCTTCACAACGGTATTTGACTTTTCCGCAATAAACACAGCTAGAAATCAATAACTAACTTTTCTAAAGTGAAAATTGAAATGACAACATTTTCAAGGTCATAAACGTTAACATAAGACTAATGACAACTTGGAGTACCTGCTGTTTCCGAAGAGATTTTTTCTTTTTCACTTTCAATACGCTTTTTGCTTTCATCACTAATAGCGACTGTGCTTTTGCTGAAACTGAATTATTTTAAATTGGAATGGAAGTTTCGCAAGTAACCTAAGTCTACAATTTTCCAACATTTACTGTCAGGATAACAACATGATAGTTGTTTATTTCAGTCTAGCCTTGCCATAATCTTACTCTATTTTCTTACATGTCACATAGTAACAACATCTCTTGAATCACAGTAAACAATATCGATAATCAGCTCCTTAATTAGTGATGGGAAACTCAGTTACTTTAGACTACCAATAGATGCAAAACACGAAAACAGCAATTACCTTTCGTCATCTAAACTAGGCACTATGCATTCAAGTGTTTCATTCGTCGTCATTCTTCTTCGTTTAGGCAGTACAGTTTCTTCCCGCAAATCATCTCCAACCATCTGTGATTCTTGTTTTGACTTCAGCAAACTGTCATCATTAACTCTTTTTTTAGCAACAGCAATGCCTAAATTAAATGTTTTTAGAAAAAGAATTTCTATTTAAATTAAAATGCAAACTCACACCATGACTCTTTATTAATTAAAAAACTGTTTTTATCCAGTTTGAATAAAGTCAAAAAAAAATCGAAATCCCTCGCACGGCTCGGAAAAATGTTCTACATTATCGATAATTCTAATATTTCTCTCGAAGAAGTAAATCTAGTTAAAAAGATATAAAAAATTACCCTGTTCAAACGCTTCATCTGTTTCTTCCATAATTTTTTGTCGTGTCTGTATAAAATCAGGATCATTAAAGTCATGTTTTAGAGGACCTGCTTTTAATTTCTCGTATTTCTCTTGCCTGAAAGTACTGTAATTAAGAAAACATAAGTTTTTATTAAAGATGGAAAAAGTGAGGTGATGAAAAGCTAAAACAGAAAAAGTACCTTTGCCGACGTTTTTCTTCTTCCCTTTCGCCTGCTTTTTCAATCCATTTGCGGAGTTTTTCTTCTTCCTTAATGTCAGCAAGCCGTCGTCCCGATAAATCGCGGCACATTAACTGATTAGTTGAGCGATGAATACGAAATGAGCGAAGCAGTGAACCAAAACCTGAAGAATACGGAGTCATTAGAAGCAAAAAAATAACTCCATCATTAAAATACCAGGGACTAAAAAAATAATCCTAAAACAAAGTAACAAGAAACTACTAATTTAAAATAATACACTCCACTCAAAAAACCAAAATTTAATGTCAGCGGACTCGTCAAAATTTATCTAAGACTTATTTGGTCATCTAAACCTGATATATGATGAGCACTGAAATGTATTAGATAAGCGCATTGTAAAAATTTTCTATCGCAGTAAATGTAAAATCTATAATAAACCTCCTTTGCCTCCTCGAAGTCTGAAGTGTACTTGGAAATGAGCATTCTTATCCAAATTCTTCCAATCCACAATCTTCCCATTAACAGTAACATAAAACAAATCTTCCGGTATCAATTCAAGTTCACTGATCGTTCGAAAAGTAGGAGTGAACATTCCTGATAAACAAAAAATTACATCAAAAAAAATTAGCTGAGAAGATCGAATTCGAACGCAGTTAGTTAATGCGAAATATTCAGAGGACAAAATCATGAACTGCACTCTTTCTCCCACTTCAATGCACAATACGACAGTTACAGAAGCCCCTGACCTCTGGCTTCCCCCTCTCCCACGTCAATCCCAACAAAACAGGCCGGCCTTATCCGTCATGAAATATCGTACAGAGGACTCGTCCAGCTGTGAAATACAAGAGCTCACTCAAATTGGCGTCAAAACCATCATTTGAACAGTGAGGAGGGTGATATTCGGGGTGTCCCGGTGTTGCCTGACGTCGGTTGACCTGTTCGTCTTTGTGATATGATAAATGTAGGAGATATTAGGCAGATTGTAGGGTCCTACCCTAAAATGAGTTTCCAGTTGACCAAATACTGCTTCATAGACCAACAACATGTTGCGATGGAAGATAGCTGAGTAAGAACATTTTACTTTTAATAAAGTGGTCTATTCATACAGGCAATATTCAGTCACCTGAATTTTGCGTATGTATGAACAGGCCACTTTGTTACACGATGTTTGATATTCTCTCTTATCTCTTCATTTAACTTCATTGGTCATTTTTTGGAATTTCGAAATAATATGTAAAAGTGACTTTTTTTGCGCTTCATACATCTGCTGTATGACATTTTCCCGCTTGATGCTTCTTCATCAAACGACAAATGTTAGTGAGAATGTTTTGGAATGCAAAACAGTATTCCAATGTGGTATAGGAGACTGTGCAGTCTTTGTGGTTCAATAATTTAACAAAAGTTTTTTCTTGGTTTCAAGTTTAAATTGGTTTCTATTTAATGATCCAAGTTGAGAACAAACTACGCTGTCAACTGTAAGTGTTTTAAATACAGTGGCGAAAATATTTGCGCATATATTATGTTTTATATTTTTATTTTAATAATTAGTAAGTGTTGCGCTAGATGCACACATAGGTTCATCTCTTGTCCTAAACTTGAATCTTTTTATGAGGTCAATTGTTGGAGGGTGGCACATTACACACAGCTAGTTTTTTTTGCGCATAAATTTGGGAGAGTCTATAAGGGAGATGAATAACGTGGCGTACGATCCAGCCATGTAAAACTTTTAGTTCAATTTGAATTGAAAGGTTTGAGTATTAGCTTCCATTTCATATTGTTGTTACTGACAGTGACTGATAGATTAGATATATTTTCGTCGGGCAGCAGGTCAAGCTTTTGACTGACTAAGGAACAACCTTTATATATTTGATGATAGCAGTTAATGTGATCTAATTTCTAGCCATTGTTCAAATAATAATATATTGTCGGAAGATTATACGGTAAAGAAGCATAGTTGGATATACAATTGAAAATAAGTGTGGAGAAAAGTTTTGTATATTTAACATCGTATAGGGGAAAGGGAATGGATGAAAATCATGAAGAACAAGAGAAGTAAGCATGTGAAATATCAAAGAGCTTAGCAGTACTGCAACAGATGTGAATTATATTCCTAGTTTTTAACTGCGGTTTATTTGCATATTCTACAATTCGCAGTCCACTTAATTACTTTTAACAAAAAACTGCTTGGAAATGATAAATATTTTCTGACTATAGAAATAATTAGAAAATATTTATCGTTTTAAAACAGTTTCAGCTCATCTTATTTTAAAACTAAACTGAAATAACTTAGGTAAGATTTTTCGCATCGGTCGTTTAGTTTATTGGAACAGATAATGTAATGGATTATCAAAATATAAGTAGATAAGAGATCTCGTTGATCAAAATACAAGTGCATAGGCGCATTTATCATGCCTTGACCAGTTGTTGACATATTTCATCACTTATTTAGATAATATTGGGATAAGGATGGTATCCCCTTGGAGTTTCATGTGCATTTGAAGGTAAAATTGAATATGTTTTAGTAATTAAGTAAACTCGTATTGTTTCTACTTTTCAGCGTTATTTTTGATCTCACAATTTTAGGTTGTACGATAACGAAAATGGCAACGGTGTTCCCGCATCCAGCATCTGGCGATCCTGTAATGGGCTATCAGCTGTCGGAAGTTCCATCATTACCACCACAACCTATACCATTTTTACCTACACCATTATCTGTAATACCGCCACATCAAGGAACTGTATATTTTCAACCGCCATATATCTTTCCAAGTGGTTTACCACAATCGATATTTTGCGAGCAACCAAGTGTTCCACCGTCGCTCGAAAATACTACAAGGGAAAGTCCGACGAATGATAGTGCTGGCACGGCGCAAGGCATGTTTTTTTTTCTAAACTCTAGTAAATTTATCTTACTATATACAAAATAATGCTACCATTTCCGTGAATGGTGGCATTATTTTATGTGCCTTTTTTTCATAAGACGCTTAGATTTTTTTTAAACCTATTACCGTAACTTTTATATTTGGTTTTATACATAGATATATATTACACATATAGGTATATCTTACACTATTGCTCGAATTTAGAGCTGAAATGTAATTTCCTAGATTTCTGCTAATGTTGTATACATTTCATTGGAACAAACTGACAACTTGGTAACTTGCTTTCAGTTACTTATTTCTATCTCAATATGTTCAAAAATTGATTTATAGAAGGGGCACCGGAATTGCCACTTAATGCGGTTTTTTATCCACCGCCACCATTTCCTATTCCTTTTCCGCCTCCGGTGCATCCTTTTCCAGTTTTTAGCTCTTATATACGTCCTAACCCAGTTCTTTTTGTCCTATCACCATTCCCAGAAACTTCCGTACCTGGTAATCCACTGCCACCATTACCACCACCTCTGCCATCAGTCTGTCCAAAACCATCAGTTCTACAGCCATTACCATCTTCATTTGCCTCTGCACCGTACCAGAGTTGGCCGACAATTAATCCAACGTCACAGAGTCCAACCGTAAGAATGACACCGAGAAAGGATAGCATTTTATCGACGGGTAATAACGTTTCAACTTTTTGAAAAAAAAAACGCTAGCCGCTAATTATGCAAATGTATTGAAGTCGGGTAAGAAAGCTTCATTCAAGGAGACTGACACGATAAAATATTCTCCTCAATCGATAGATGTTCCAAAAGAATGTTTTTAAAAAAAACGATTTCAACAATTATATGTGCAACAGTAGATAATATTGCATGAAAATGCTTCATGATTTCAGGAATTGAGAAATTCTACAAAAAAATATAACTTCTGAATAAACTTTTTTAATCATACATTACAGGCACTAACCAGTCGTCATTCAATCGTCATTCTGGAAATGATGACTACAGAAATTTCCAAAGAGACAGTGCTGTGAGTCGATGATATTTTTCTTAACTTGTCTAAATTTATCAAAAATTTTATGGGAGATAGGTGGACTCACAGAGGCATTTCAATTTTTGTTTTAAGAAAAGTTTTCCTTAATATTTTTTCCGTGATCACTTAGCAAATTTCTGAATGCTTATTTTTACATCTCAATTTCCATTTGGAAATTCTATTACTTGTTAAATTAGTAACTTCTTGAATCGCCGGAATGTTTATGAAGGGAGTACATTCCGAACTAGCGAACTTTTTTGTAATTGCAGAATCGAAGTGAATTGATATGTCGGAATAGGTCGGGTCCATCATTGAATAACTATCGCACTAAACTTTGCATTAACTTCAAAAATGGTCACTGTCCTTATGGGGATAAGTGTCGATTTATTCACCAGCAAGGTTTCATTTTTCTATAAATTTTACTATAAATATCTGTTGCCATAAGTAGGATCAGAGGGAAAAATCGATATATATATATCAGAGATTTTCTGTAACTGTTAAATGATTTCATATAATTATTTCTAACATTTCAGCATCGGATGGTGTAAGCAAAACAAAATTTTCCACAAATGCTCCTGCATTCGTGCCAAGAGCTAATGCGTAAGTTCCAAAAAGAGATAATTCTACTGAAAATCTTTTACGATGTGAACTTCTCTTTTTATCTGATTAAATTTGCGTAAAGCAAGAAAAAGAACTGAGAAACTTATTATGATTTAAAGCTTGAAGAATATTCAAATCTTGAATTGATGGATTTGTAAACGAAATTTAGAATGCCTACTAAACCGAATAGTCCATCTGCTTCACTGGATATTGTTCCACCGAATCGTTTGTACAGTTCGACACCCGTATCGTTGCTGGCAAAGGGCCAGGGCAGTGGTCTGGATGTAAAGAACAGACCAACTACACCAACAGGGCGACGAGTGTCATATCGGCAAGATTTCAGTGCTGGTTATCGACGACCATCTGTGGCTGACGGACCTCATCCTTTACCTGCATGTTGATTTCAAATCTGTAATTACTTCTAATGCCCTAATTTGATCTCATCTTTTAATTCTCTTTTCTTCCCATACTAGAAAACGTATCTGTCTTTTACTGGATTCTTGCTAGGTTAGGTGAAAACTGTCGGCAATTATGAGTTCGACTTATATATAAAACTAAAGTTCAATTGTCATCCCTCGTATAAAAGTTAAAAAATGTCAGGAAAAGTGAATCTATTACTTCACTGTTTCATATTGCTCCACTGTTTTGGAATGCAGCGCTGTCTTTTGCATAAAGTCCTTTCAGCCTTCATGTTGATTTGTCAATCTTCAGGCTAATTTAAATTACTTTAGAGACTCGCTTCATTTGATTTTGGGTCATAGCACTTTGCTCTTATCTTTTTATCTAATTTGTGTACATAGGGATGCTAGCTACAAGTTCCTCGCGCACTATGTCATTTGATCATTCCCCATGCAGCTTCTGAATCTTTTAAATTTTGTGCTCCGGATCAGACGTATAAAATCTGTTGATTCTGTTTTTGGGCATACTTTCATCATTGCAATTTGGAATTTTGATGAATTAAAATACTAGCTACAAATTCCCACGCACCATGTCATTTAATTCTTCCAGGTATATCTTTAAATAGCATACATAAATGTTATAGCGATGTACAACCAAATAACCAAATAATGTGCGTACTTGTACAAATGGCTACCATACGAGTGGGTCTTGATTGTGGGGTTCGGGAGAGCGGTCATTCAAAGAAATACAACATCTCGCCCGTTCAGGATATATTGCATTTAAGAGTGTGCTAGGTGACTGGGGATTTTGGACTAGGAATAGTGTAGGCAAAGTGGTACTAGATCAATAACATAAGTGGTCTGACACTGTTGCACACCATTACCGAGGCGGGGATTTGTGTCCTTTTTAACTCGGTTTTTTAAATATGAAGCGTGTACAGTGGAAACGGTTGGGCTGATGTTGGGATGTGAAACACAGAGTGATGACGCATTCACTTAGCACCATTACTGACACTTTTTTCTTGAGGAGAAGTTGCTCTGCATTTTTATAGGGATTTCTTGGAGTTTCATTTGATATTACCAGAATTGAATGCATAATTAGTTGAACTATATATATACATATATATATAAAGAAGTGATAGCAAAGAAGGGAACGGATAGGGGAAAGGTGGGTAATGTTATTGTCGATGGATCAAGCACTTAGTTTTTGTGTTCGTGTTGCTGTTGCTACAATTGCATCAGTCGTTATCATGAAATTGGCAGCGAAGTACATTGATCCCAATCACACCATCAATAAAAATGCAAAAAAGAAGGTTAGCTTATTGTTCAACTATGGAATTTATCCAGCAAATCAAGATGGACTTTTAAATCGTTCATTTTTATATAAATTTACAGGCTGCTCAAGTAATCAAGGCATTAGGTTTAGATCCATCAATAGAGCTTAATGAACACGAACTACGTATAGCTACACAATTCGTCCATTGTGGTCAGGTTAGTTCCTCAATTACTTGCACTTCTCAGTTTTCGTTCTATCTTCATTCAAAGATAATAATTGTACCCATATATGTTGCAGAACTGTCTAAATAGCTTTTGCGAAAGTGAAGTTTGTTTCTTTAATGTTAAATACCTTCTTTTCATTCTGTAAAAAATCACAGATAAGTAGTTCGGAAAGGAAACGATCAGGTATCCAATATAATGAACCATAGAATTTTCCTAGGACTTGGATTACACTGTAAATTGAATGATGCACAAATTGGATTTTAGGGTGCAGATTGGTGTGATATTGGTGGTTGTGGCGCAGTTATTGAGGAAATTAATGATCGGATAATTATTCCACTAAAAATTCGCAACGTTTACAAGAAATTCGCAATGTCATCAAATCTTCTTTCTCCGCCTAAAGGTAATTCATTTAATTTCTTTCTTAAATAGTACATGATTTATTACTGAAAAATCAAAAAAAAGTAAACAAGTTATTTTGTTGGTCGGATTGAGTTATATGGCAGTTTCAACAGCTTAAGATCATCAAACAAAGCCTGAAACAACCCGCAATAACCAACCTTATGAGGCCCAATACGACATTAGGTACCACCTAAAAAATGACTTTCCAATAAAGCCAAATAAGCAACAAATTGTAAAATAAAAACATTTATAATAACATAACCAATATAATAAAAAAAACAAAGCAAATTCGGAATGAGTTATATGGCAGTCGTTGTTGAACTTATATGTGGAAAAGGCGGAATTGAATTGCTTGAATAATCAATTTTTCAGTAGTTCTTAGAGTTTTAGTTTTTATATTCTTGTGAATGCTAGCACATTAAATTAAGTGGTACTTTAGGAATGCTTTTATACGGTCCACCAGGCTGTGGTAAAACTTTATTGGCAAAAATTATTGCCCGCGCAGCGAATGCTCGTTTTATTAATTTGCAAGTGTCATCGCTTTGCGATAAATGGTATGGTGAATCACAGAAGCTTGCTGATGCAGTTTTCTCTGTGGTATATATTTTAAAAATTATATAATTATGCAATATATGATAGGCCATTCGAGATTTTGGTTAAAACATACTGTTTCGGAAATATTTTTCAATACGGATTGGAAGTGTATTGAAGGTGTAGATTTACTGGTTCTTTCCTGAATGAACAAAATAACAAATATTTATGAAAGAACTGGCTTCATTTATGAAGTATTACAGTATTTTTCTTAGTAAGATAGATATAACCAATCTTTGCAGGCACAGAAGTTCCAGCCCACGATTATATTCATTGATGAAATAGGTGAGCTTGATGATAAATTTTTTCTTGCATTTTGAAATTTCTAATCTTGCTTCTATATGCTTGAATTTTAACATTTTTCATAGTTTCAGATTCATTTTTAAGAGATCGAAATACCCATGACCACGAAGCCACTGCCATGATGAAAGCTCAGTTCATGTGCTTGTGGGATGGTTTTGCTTCATCAGGTGAGTATATGGTTAAATTACTGCATCAGGGCACTTATTTGAGTTGTATCCATTATTAACATCTTGTTTGTAAAGCACAATATCTAAGTCAAAAAATTCAGAATATATGATTGTCGCATTTGTAAACGTTCTTTACATTATTTTAGACGATGCAATCGTCGTGCTCGGAGCAACCAATAGACCGAACGATGTTGACAGTGCCATTTTGCGGCGAATGCCTGCACGATTCTACGTTCCTTTACCAGTAAGCTTTGATTTCAATTTTGGGATCATGCTTAAAACTTCCTATGTTAGATATTTTTTCGTTTACAAAAACACTGTGATTTTTATGTTGATCTTCAATAATTTCAGAGTTTAGAATCTCGTGCAGACATCCTAAAAGTTTTATTAAGAGACCAACCTATAACACCAGAAATCAATTTTGAAAGAATAGCAGAATATGCTACTGAATTAAGCGGATCTGATTTGAAGGAAGTATGTCGGTTGGCAGTTTTGTCGCGAGTCAAGGATGCATTTATTCAAGGAAAGGACTTGTATGTTTCTGCTTTTAACTTTTCACAAAATCAAAATCACTTTTTAAAAGTAAGGTATAAGAATCACGGATGCTTATTTGACTTCTGTCCGTATGACCAACATAAGACGAAATTAATACAAAAAATACCATTTTATTTAATCTGATTTGCGATTATTTCAGAAATAATGAAACTACGAGAATGATTCGTGAAAGTGACTTAATACAATCAGTAATGAAGTACAAACAAACTACACAGGTTTCAGCAGCAATGCCAGTTTTTGATCCTCTCGACTAAGGTAGTTCTCTTTTCTGGAGTGATTAAAAAAATTTCAATAATTGCTCATAGATCACACCAACAGATCACATTTTCCATTATTGACTGTAGTCATTACTTTTCTTACTACGACCTATTGTATTTCATTTCGTAGTTTTTAAACTGATTTGAATTATCAGTACTGTACTTCTGCTATGCTAGACGTTTCTTTCTGTTGATTTATTTTCTCAGTATTGTTTGTGTCTTGATCATTCTTTTATTTGATGAATGTAGAAGATGCTCGTGCTGTCAAGATATGTTTATCTTACTCATTCGTTCAAATCTGGCTATATGAATTGAACCACCGGAATAGCTGTGTTAATTGTCATTGTGCAGTCATTTTGTATTTCTCTACATAATATAGTTATTAGAGTAATGAGTTATAAGTTAAGTATAAAGCCGAATTTGATGCTCTATGTTGTTACGTTTTATTTACTTATTCTTTTTCTAATGTTTCTTGTGACGATTATGTTGTAACGCAGTCTTCATTGACTTGTGTGTTATATTTGGCTCAGGCTTGCGAAGATTACTTAATATTTGTTGACTTTTATTCATACTTTTAAATTTCTTAGAAACCTTAGGATGAAAATTTGATTTATTCATTAGATCTTTTTGAGCTGTCGCTCTGTAAAATGTTATATTGATTTGACGGGTTTACGTTGTCATTGCTGTATTTTTATAATTGTGCCAGTTGAACGATTAAATTTGCTATCCCAAAATACTTTTAAAAAAAAGAATTCATTGATGAGGCATAATTAATGAGAGCACATCGAAGAAATGAAATCAGATCATTGGAATTAAAGAAATATGGAAAAATTGGCAAGTCTGGATGTTGCAGCAAAGAAAGTCGATTGAGCAAATGACCATGAAGATCCATAAGTTGGAGCCTAAAGGCCGGTAAGAACAATAATTTGTCTGTTCAACAGCCTTGTTTAAAAGGTTGCCGTTGGTCCACTATGGAAATCTCTCCATTTTGATCAGATCTTCAATGTCGACGTCAACCCCGCCTTGAGTGGTATTCGCATGTAATGTGCTCAGCGTTACCTCATGTTTCGGTTCCTCTTCTCTTAAAATAATTAGGAATCGTACGAAATTATAAAATTTTGAGGAGCATTTCATATGAATAATGATAATAACCAGATATTCGAAAAAATAATTTGAAGGTACAAAAATCATCAGAAATGGTTAAACTCTTAAGTTATCAGGAATTAACCTGTTCCGTTTCCCTTCGTGTACCTGACGCGACAATTCGAAATACTGATTAGGATGAGTTATCACAGTACCCAAAGAATTCTCGGCCATTTCATGAGTAAATTCGAAATATCGCGTACAAGCTTTATCATACTGAGTATTTTTTGACAATAAAGTAATCTGGAAACCGTAATTAGGTTGTCAGAGTCCCTGCTTCAACATACTCTATCTTCCTGGTGCACAGATGCTATTATTGAGGAGATGAGAATGTGTGAGAAGATAAATTATATACAAGCAAATAATGTAGATAAAGTAATATTTCATGGAAACAATTTCGTTCCGAAAGTCATGGCTGTTTCCGTTGTTAATTTTTACTGACTTAATGAATGTTAGCTATATAAAATTCAAGTTTCCAATTGCGAACATTTTCATATGATAGATAAGAAAGTTGGAAAATCGGTAGAATTGAGTTCTTTCTTTTGAGTACCTACAGAAACAAAAAAGTTTCGAATATCCTTTCTGCTAAATTGAGGGCATAATTAATTAAAATTAAATTTTGCATTACATCTACTAAAGTTCGCTCAGCACTATTCATTAATAAATAGTTTCATTTAAAAGGACGCCAAAACGATATGAAACGAAATCTGACCGCACAAATCTATCTTATCTACAAAAGAAGGAAACTTTTAGATTTATAATCTTTTTGTAAGCATAATCCCAAAGCTAAAAGAAATCTACTAAATTCGTTTTAGTTTTTTTCTCTATTTCCTTTTTCTTTATTAAATTTTGCTTCTTCGAGCCATCGGTATTGAGGTAGATCACATAAGAATATTTTAATCTTTTTCATTTCTGTCAACAAATTTTGAACTAATTTAAGAAAACAATTAGGCTCACTTGCTCAATTTGAGATCTGGAAAAACCCATACTTTCCAGATTTTGAGCGAGTAATCGCAAATCGCTATGTCGATAAGGACAACCTAAAGATAGACATGCAAATTATATTCCAGCTATATCTGAATTATTACAATTAATAATCGTTTGGTGAAATATTTAAAAAATATTAGGTAAATGAGAAATCAAATCAAGGATTAAATGAGGATGGATTAAATCTTGTCCCTTTCCAACTCCATTTTCAGAAGAGTGTTAAATGCTCTGAAATGAAAGGGATGCATTGCTTGAAGCAAAGCTAGTAAAGAATATCTGGAAGTGGAACTGTCTGGGTATTAAAATTACCATGGCAATCTGCAGAAGAAGGACTAAGATCCAAAATTATCTTTGTGCAAGGATATGCCGAATAATCCGCATGCTTTCCTTCTTTGCCATAATTATGACGAATATTGTACGCATACTGCTTATCAAACTATAAATCGAGGAGTTCACCTCTCAAATAGAACATTTATATCTTACAAAATACTTCGTGATTTTAACTTGATGTTCCTATCAAAAAATTGTTTTCTCTAAACTTCAGTAAAGAAAACTATCAATTCTGATTGGTAGATATATTTTTAGAGCCGATAGTTAGAAAGACCAAAGTGTTTCACATTTTTACAAAAGTTTAAAGTTACATTAAATTAATAAGTGAAGCTCCACCACATTTTAACAAATGAACTCCCTTCGACAAGGACAGAATCCCTTTTAGCCAACCTTATCTGAATCCATTTTTTTAGTGAATTCAGCCCTCCAGAACAGCAATGCATCTCCCAATGACATGCCAATCCCTTTCAAAAACAATCCATATTGCATTCGAGCTCCATGACGTAAATGATGATCTGCTCTTAATCGATTATGTATATTCCTCATACATAGTGGGAACGAAACTACAGCCAACTGAAAACTTTTTTTTGAAATTATTTTTCCGAAAAATTATTACTTGAAAAAATAACATTTTAAAAATAGGCAGTGATTTTTGAAAGTATTCACTATTCCTCAGCTTTCATGGGAAAGTTGCAGCAAAGTTACCATTCTAGTATGCAAATTACCTTTCATTACTCCTTCATATCTAGTGAAAATATTTCATGTACTTAGATTAATGCTTTGTAACAAATTAAAAAAGATATTAGCTATAATTTAGTTCACCCACAGAAAAATATCCGAAGATCCAGGGAAAAGCTACTTCCAACAAATGAATGTACATAATTATCATAATGAAAACAATATACTACATATGCATAATAAGTCAAGGAACATACGGAATCCACCATATCAGGTGTAACACGGGAAACATCTGTTCCAACGTAATTTTTACCCACATATGATCTGTTTGATAGTTTCTTCAAAAAGGGCATCAGTCGGTCATTTTCTTCAATGAATACGATATTTCTACAAGCACGCTGAAACCAAACAATAGCGTATAAATAAAACAACAATGACTAACTGTGGTTTTTACAAAGTCGTAAACTAAGAAACAAGATTTATCACAAAATTTTGAGATATTTTAGGATAAATTTTGGTTTTGTTTCAATTTTGGGATAAGCCAACTTTGTTTAATCAATAAATGCTAACAGCCATAGCAGAGGCGATATTAAGTCGAAGTCTTGTGCATAATATAACTTGGAGATCATCTTCAGAAACAAAAGCATAACCAAAAACTAGAAGAACTCGACGTTTACGAACTAAATCAAGCGCATCTTCAAAAGGGACTTTCCAGAAATTTGTGCTAGTAACCTGAAAGACAATATATGTGTTCAAAATGATGAATGGAAAGTATTTCAAAAGTAAAATTTTTTTCTAAATTTCTTAAAGAATATAATCAACACTATAACTTTGCTTTTTTAAGAATAAAATTTACAATGTCGATATTACTGGTAAAGCATAGAGATGTACGAATGAAAAATATTTTTTAATGTAATATACGCATCAAGCGTATATTACATTAAAAATGAATTTTTTGAAATACGTAGCTTTGAATAGTTTCAATGCAGCCTATTTAACATGTTGACATCACACCGTATAGAAATAGATCTAGCAAATTCTTGCAATGATCATGAACTAGGAGTAACTTAATTAAAGTATTAAAAAAAGAGATAGCTAGAATTATAATAAGGTGCCCCTGTATAACCATGTTCAATGCTGACACATGAATGATGTATCAGCACATATTTTTATATTTTGTAACTGATAATGCTGAAATTAAAATTTGACCATTTGCTTGCAGATTGTCTGCATACCTGCCAGCAAATGGTTGGATCAAATGGTTAATACATAATGAATATCCCTATAAAAGTAAATATGAGATGCTTGTATAAAAGCAATTAAAATTCAACATTGTACTAATTAACCTTATTAAGCGGTATAAAACAAGCATTCGAAAGTTCTTCTTTAAGGTTTTCTTTTTCAGCATCTGTGACAAGTTGAGCATCAAAATTGTTAGCTTGTAAAAATTCAGTTACCGCATCACGACTTTTTGAGACCTTGAAACAATGTTTCTACATATATGATAAAAGTAAATCATGATGTTTGAAAAAAATGAAACAGCATTTTTACCTACTTAAGGAGCTGAAACAATCTTGAAATATTCTTTTCTAATCAAAATTGGTAGAACGCACGATTTGAAAGCGAAATTTGAACAAGTCCACTTCTTGCTGGATGAACCATTTAGTCTGCTCAGGACTTTGACATAATGCAAGTCGAAGAATGAAATGAGATATAACGTCACGTCTTCTTTCGTTTTCCAATTCTTCGAACGGACAACAACCACATGCTATCGGCATCAATTTCATCAATTGCTGAAAGATATTAATGATTTTTTGAAAACATTTATTCATCTTTTACACTAGCTTGTACTTACCGCTGAACAAATTTTTAAACACCGTGGTCGATGACCACAGAAACTTAAAAATAATTTCATTGAGCTCATAGTAGCCGCCAAAGCATGATAAGCCACAATAGTCAAACTGCAAAAATCAATAAGTAATACTGATAGCATAACTTACACCCATAGTTGCTTGCTCACCTTTGATAATTCATCGTTTATTGCTTCCGTCCCACGCGGGAAACGATCTTTCACTTGTTCGACAGCTTTCAACACTCTCAACCTATTGATTGCTAGCTCTTGAAATTCAAGCAGCGTGATATCCTCCATAGGTGGCTCCAAATACATTTGTAAATTTAGATCTTCCATCTTTTTCGGACCCTAAATTTGAGACAAAAATAATAGTTTAGGAGAGTTTTGAAGAATTTATCATAATAGTGCTTATTAAACTTAACTGAAAAAACTTAAAATCACCCTATGAATTGGCCTCCGAGCATTTTGAACCAAAAATTTCGGGATACTTCTTGGGCTCCCTTGAAACTGCATGTTGCCCAGTAACAGTTTTTCCTATAATAAAAATTATTCAAGGACCACAATAAACTTTTCTTAACTTGATGAGAAACTTATGGGAATGAACTTGGCGAAGTTGTTGTCATAATTTTCCCGAGAATCCCACTACAAAACCGTTCAACTTTCTGAAGCAATATGATATAAACTTGTACTTCAGAAAACTATAGTGAAGAAATACAGAAGTTCTCTGATTATATAAAATAAACATGTTAAATGTGAGATTTGAAGCTGTTTTATGATTAAAACATTATTCTTCTCCTAACACATGGTGCGAAGTTACCAAAAATTCGAAGCAAATCTATTGTATCACTTCACACATTTTCACTTTATTTAAAGGCTTTCCTTCCAGGGTATTTTAATTATGTAGTGCTAAA
Organism: Acanthocheilonema viteae; assembly: GCA_900537255.1. Classification (NCBI taxonomy): domain Eukaryota; kingdom Metazoa; phylum Nematoda; class Chromadorea; order Rhabditida; family Onchocercidae; genus Acanthocheilonema; species Acanthocheilonema viteae. The sequence goes on along the minus strand of UPTC01000054.1, from coordinate 31,163 downwards.
TGTGCAAACTTCTTTTCATAAGCTTTAAAATGCAAAGATAATGTGACAAGTTGATGCAAAACAAGTATCATATTTAGATTCGCTCTCCACATTTAAACTCACAGTATAAAGGATGCTATATATACCGCTTATAAAAATAAATTAAGATCTCAAAAAAAGTTCAGAACCCGAATAAAAAAGGTGAAATCAACCATAAATGTTGTGTTTCATTTCGAAGGTATTACTAGAATAAGCAAAAACATCCGCTTTACATTTTTTTTTATCATGGGAACAATGACTGAGAACAAGCAGCAGTAGATATCCTTTTACAATACAAACAATACCTGAAATCAAATATATCAAATATGATCTGCCGGAACTACAAGGTTCTAAACAAACCAACTGATCTTTTTTTCTAAAGAAATAAGTACATAGTGTTGGAAGAACAGTTACTTATTGATATGCAAACATGCAGTTATTACAATTGATGAAAAATAACTGAAACACTCTTTTTAATATAAAAATACTACTAATCTTCTTTCATACTACAAATAACGAAATCAATATAATAAAAATTGGAAAAGATGTCTACATTGACTATAAACAAAACACACTGTTCTTTAAACAGTAATTTGCGAGGCATTTAAAATAATCGCTTTACTGTATTCCACAAGATCAATAAAGTACAAAGTAAGCACTAGAAGTACCATAATAATAAACACCACACTTGATGAAAATCACCAGTGCAGAAGAACGCATATTTTAAACTTTCCTTGATAAACCTAATTTCTTTGCTTCCGATTCATAAATTAACAGTCTCCACATTTTTACAACGAACACTTCTGCTTCATCATCCAAAACCTGTAAAAATTATAACTAACTCTATGCGTAATAGACATACTTTTCATTTCAGAAATGCTAAGACACGACAGTGGTCAAACTCACTGAAGTATGCCAGCGAATAATGTGCTTTAGATGGCAGTTATAAGCAAGAGACACCGTAAAACTAAATAAAAGATTTCCTGGGACAAAATACTCTGGAAACGTTACCATCGCAATGTCGGAAAGAATTTTCTGTGGATCGGTCTTCGATGTCACTTTTTCACACACAAAATCAACCAATGAAGCTTCCTCTTCTCCAATATAATCTGTTATTTTTTTCGAAACCCACGGTTTGACCTAAAAATAGAATGAAAAATACAGAAAATGTATGGAAGCAAAAAAAATATTCCTGAAGAATATGAAATTTTGTGAATTTTAATTTTCAAAATAATATTTACTCTTTGTTCAACGAGAGACTTATCGACATAGTTCCAATTGATTGGAAAAGCAAACAAATCATTTTTAGCAGTTGGAATGCGATCTATTAAATCCTTGATCATCTGTTTACGTTCTTCTGATGTCATCGCTTGAATTCGATCCTGAGCATAAATCTTTTTTACTGAGGAAACTGATATGTAACGAAATATACAGACAATCAATGAAAAACTTAGGTTTTTTTTTTAAAAAAAAAAACCGTAACTCCGCTACCTCTTCAGTTATTTCAAATGGTTTTAATTTCTTTTTTCGAAATGCTGCGTCTTCGTCATTTTCTTCGAAACCGAATACTCCATTAAGATGTGAACTCGCTGACGGTCGTGCAGGTGTGATAACATCAGTACGCACAACTGCTGGACTTGCTAGCGATGATGACATTAGAGAAGGTGATGGAGCGCTCACTATTGGTGAATTCGCAACAGGGGTACCTTCGGATGCTACTGAAAAATTATGACATTTGATTTAGTAGAATGAGTTTACCAAATATAATATTACTAAAACTGCATGGTTTAAAAGCCAATTTTATACATCCGCTGCGAAATATTTTTCTAATTCATTTAATACTGGTTTCAAAGATAAACTAGAACAAAGGCAAAAATTATATCCCAATGAAAAGCGAATATGACATCAAACGATGAGTTTAATATCATGAATATTATACCAGCTTTCCAGCTACTCCGCTTTTCAGGTTTCTCCGCTTTGACAGCTTCCTCAGCACTTCCTTCACTTTCAGAATCGCTTTCAGATTCTTCACTTTCCTCATCTTTTTCTGGCTCGGATGGCAATGGTTTTTGACCCAATGGACGATGCGGATTTGGACTTCCAGAATCCGCTCGTAATTTCCGTAATAGAGCTTCTTCCTAAACATATTTAATTTTTCAGAAAATTTTCTGAGAAGAAAAATTTCTGAAACAAACAAACAATGAAGCTTAAGGATCAAGTAACCTGTTCTTCGTGTCGTTTCCTGGCTTCCTCATCCGGATTCTCAACATTTGCATTTTCAGCCAAAATTTGTTTTTTAAGCTCCTCAATTTCGTGTTGTTCACGTTGCCGATCCTTAGCATCTGCTTCACGCTCACGTTCAAAATCACGTCGACGTTGAAACAATGAAGAACTTCTGTAAATAATAACTTTAAAATTATTTTAAAAACTTCAGCAGCATGAAAACAATGGTTCCTTAAACGCTTTTCAACAACATGAAAATATCACAACAAAAGAACACATAATTAAATGGAATGCCTTAACAAATGCATTATGATTTTTCTACTCGCTCTTGCATTACCTTTTCCATTGTTGAGATGCAATATAGTGAACGAGCACACTCCGATGGCCCAAGCAATAATATACAAAAATTTTTTTTTAAAAGAGATAATTACTTGTAATATTTCTGATCCATACGTTCATCATCATAATCTTCTAGGAAATGTTTCAATTTTTTCGCTTCTTTTTGCATATCGCGCTTACGTTGTTTTTCCCGTTGTTCATCCCGCTCATACAATTTCGCTTGCCTTCTTTCACGGGCTTCCCATTTACGTAACCTATCAGCATAAGCTATTTCCTTTTCACGAATCTGAAAATATCTCCTTCGAGTTTGAATAGATGAAGCTAATTTGTTCCGTCTTCGCGGCAGTTTTTTATCACTTCAAACTAGCCAGAAAGTCCTCTGCTTAGAAAAGTTTAAATTTATATATTAGTATAAAGATTAAAAGAAAGAAAATTTTAAGGTAGGATGAAAAATTAAAACAAGGTAACCTGTTTACGCAAAGCTCTTCGTTCCTTCTGTTCATCACTGTCTTCTGAATCTCGATCTCTGAAAAGCAGCCACAATGAAAGAATGAACTGTATCGACAAATTGTAGCGCATAAAAATAATAAATAAAATTGCCTGCTAGGTGATTGAGATCTGAATGCTTTTCGTGTATGACTTCCGGAACGATTTGAAAAACTGCTATCTGAAGACGAGCTGCTACTACTTCGACTTGATGCACTACTTCTGCTTGATGAATGATAGTATGACCTAAATTCTTTATAATTTCCAGATATTAAAAAGGAAAAAAGCATTTAAAAAATTAAAAAAGCAAATTATCATTCGCTTCTATTCACCTGCAGATGTCTATTTATTTTTTTATAATAACCGATACGTATTTTCTAACCATATTGAAAAAAAAATTAGTAATTTCTAGGAAGAGAAGTAAATGAAATTGATTCAATATTCAACCTTCTTGAATGTTAAAAATTTCTGATATTTAAACGATATATAAACTGTTTCGAAAAAAAGAAAACAGAGTGAGAAATATACTTTTTGACATCACTTCTTTCACTATCACTTCGGGATCTTTTCCGAGACTTATGTCTGCTTCGACTATCTGAACGAGAACGTGAATGTACTCGATGTCGGCTGCTATATTTATCATTGTCCTGAAAATATTCCATATCAGCTAAACTAATTCTGCGACAAAGACGAAAACATGAATACTATTTATTTTTATGTTATGCATTCTATCTCGCAACTTCATATCCTTTGCGCTCCCAATATACTATTTGTTCTATATATTTCCAATTTTATCATAACTTAGGCTGGACAAAGACGCATGCAACAATGTAATGACCATAACTTACCTTTTAGACACAACTTTTTGTAAAACAATGAGCATAAGCCTTTAGATAATAATTTTCACATGTTACAATCGTTTCTCACATAAAAGAATCAATTAAGCAGTGAGAAGGAATCATATAATCTTGTTATTAGTCATAAAAACATAAGAAAAATTTTTTCTTCAGCATCTAACAAAGAAAAAATATTTTCATGAATGGTAAAGAGTGTCGTTACTCTTTCCGAGAACAGTTACAGGACTAATTCATTCTTGATCAGTACTTAAAAATGTTCTCAATTTTACTAAAAGCAACATTTTGCTTGCGAATCTAAGCATTACATCTGATTCAATATTATCACCATGCAATCATCGTTGTGTCATTATATAAATTGGTTAGAGATGATTGCTCAATTCAATAATAGCCTGCAATTTTTGCTACGGAATTGTGAACAAAAGCAGGTCATCTTCAGGAGACCAGAAATTAAAACAGAAAGGTTTATAAAGAATGACTGGTACTATTCCTTGCTGTACCAACATTTTTTGATACCTAAATAAATTGCAAAATAGAGATTTTATCTAAATTCCTTCATTAAGATTTGCGAGTGCTGCTATCGACGGTGAAGAGTGATGGCACTAACAGGATGTTAAAGTGAAACAAGAAATTTCATTCACTCCATCGTTGCAAAGATAGGATAAAAAAGGAAAAGTATCGCCACCAATTTAACAATTTAAATGAATTCTCATGCACTTGAGAATGAATAATTATTATAACAGAAAAGCAATGGTACCATTCTAAAAAATATTTACTGAGCAGAAAGAAATGGTATTGGATTATTCTCTATATAAAACATCGCTTTTTCATATCAAAGACAGAATAAATATATCCTTTTCTTTAATTCATGAAAACACTGAGCACATCGTTGATGGAATGAAAAACTGACAGAGTATGTGTCTTTCATGCTTGAAAACGCCATTGTCACCGGCTGACCAAATATAACGCTACAGACAGCAATTCCCATCCCTTTTGCATAGCAAATAGATTTTAGAATGGTATAGAAATTTTTAAGGCTCTAGCACTCTTCTATCACAACGGATCAATTCGGAATTGACCCTCTTTATAGACCTTCTGTACCTGACAAAAATAATTAAACCATGTCCATTTGAATAGTATGGCTAAAATGAAAAAGCTATCAATTCATTCATCCCTTTAAGCAAATGAAATATATTAATGTAACATACAAATAATTAAACTTAATGAAAATATGTTGGTTTTTCAGCGGGCAAGAGAGAGTTACTTAAAACAGCAACATTTACACTTACCAGCGCGACAATTTTTTGCTGCGAAGTTGTACAAATCTGTAATATTATAAGCAAAATCACTATAATTGTTTTCTTTTCTTCATTTCAAAAATAAAGATATGAATACAGAGTGCATCCCAAAAATTTCATGCAAGCTTCAGTAAATATTTAAAAAAGGAAAAACAAAAATGGAAAGTATAAAAATTAGGACGTCGTGCGCTGTTAAAAAATGAAAAGAACTGCATGCAAATAATTAAATAAGCCTTGAATTCAAGGACAAGTACAATATACGATTCTACTACACACAGTATCTTTGTTGTCCAGTTCATAATTAAACTGCTAAGCACACAACACTATTACAATTCAAAATCTAAAGGAGGTTCGTTACAGCAATAAATTGCAAAGGGAAAAATCCACAATTGACCAATCCTCTTCAAAATCTTATTATACTGACCGACTTAAAAACCAAAAAATGATAAAACTTTCATTAGCGTACTTTGCAGCCTATGGAAAAGCAAAAAAAAAAAATTAAAAATTGGCGAGGGTATTCAAGATTTTTTTTAAGATATGCATTGATTTTTCAGGAGGACATCCCCTTAATACTGTAGTGGAGAAAAGATGAACTGGCTGAAATGGTAAACTAAAATTTAAAAATACAAAAGGAAAAATGAAGCATCTAATTCTGTTTTTATGCAGATATAAAAGACAGTTTGGAATTTTTCTAACTCCTGCTAACAGAAATATTTAAGGAAATTATAAATAAGCCTTCAGAGACTTGAATATAGTAAAGCCAAACTATCAAAATTAAATGATAGCTTCAAAAAATGGATGAGACTTTTGCAGAACTAAACATTTAAGATTACAATATGGGGAATCTCAATGAAAAATGTTTCCAATCTTATTGGAAAAGTCGGCGCAAACTGATAAAATTGATCAGTTTTTTATATCTGAATTACACTTAATTTAAAATCCAAGCGATATTAGCAAGTATTAAATGATTTAAATAATCGAATGAAGACCTATTCAGTGAATGTGATCCATTGTTTAAAAAAATCTATTTTTCTATTGTGAACGACAATTTCTATACTTTGGAATCGGTCCTTGCTAATATTTTTCGCGCACATAAGCGTCAATGCATTAGTATAACATCATTATCAAAAAATCGAGAAATTTGTAATATCAAATGCATACTGTATTTTAATGAAAGGTGCCAACAAAATATCATTTTAATACTAAAATCGATGGTTTTCGCTCTGTTTTTTATAAAGACAATCAGAATGATTATTTCTGAAATCTTAAAACTTATTGTTTGGGAGCCGATTAGTTTATTTAGATTTGTTTGAAAGAGTGAATGAAGAAAAGTTCTTATTTTATTCGTCATGGTCTAAAACAATTGATTTAACCAAATAGGAATGGAACTAAATTTTGGAAGGAATTTTTTCAAGAAATTTTCAGATGAAGACAACAAACAGACCATGTGAAATGCTGAAAATAAATTGAACGTAAAATCAATCTTAATCTGAACAAATTAAGAAAAGTGAGACGCTAGTTAGTATTAAACAAGCGAGAACATTTAGTTAATCATTTGAATTTATAATTTCGTTTTAAAAAATTAGGCATTTGAAAGTTTGGTAAGATTTCGGATTTAACACACAAAGAAAAAGAAAAACAAACATTGACGCACACACAAGGAGCTTTTCAAGCAGACAGAATAGCATTTTTCAAACATGTGATATGCATTCACTGTTGCTGTTAAAGCTTTGTTTAAATTTTTTATGCTCAGATTTTGAACTGATTCTTTGGTTTGGGAGCAAAGAGATTAGTTTGCTGTGAGAAAATAAAGGAAAATGGAAAATATGGAACTTACTCGTTGCCAAAATGCGTACTTTCGTTATCCCAACAATATGCGTTTAGCCTATATAGATTTCATCAAAACACACAACTCTACTTGTGTGCACTATTTCAATTATTATATTCCAATATGAGACATTAATTAAATTATATACTGCAAATCTTCGGTTAAAAAATAGAAAAGTGTTGCGTGAAATTGAATAACATTACCCACCTTCCTTTCCTTTCGTTTTTCAACACTTCGATCTCGTACTCGATCCTTAAAAAATATAGTTTCAGCATTGATTTATTTTTGGCCGATAAAAGGACATTAAAAAATCATATATCTAGCAGAAAATTGATGAAAGGGAATTAAAAACAAGGTGTCATATGAATGTTTTCTGATAAAACAACTCACCTTTCCCTTTTCCAAAGCTGGGGACCGAATTTTCTCCGCCAGTTCACCATCTGTAATGTATCATTTCTAGTTAAAAAAATCTAATTTATTACTTCTTTTTTGTTCAATCCAAATATTACTTCAGTTTATCTTGAAACTGTGAAAGAAAATGTAAAATCTATCAATATTCAAGAGCATAAAATAAATTCGATATCATGGACACAGAAAATAGCCATGCCATAAGTATTCCCTGACTTTCATTGGTCAAAAGCAATGTAACCTTCTATGGGCACCAAATCTGGTGCATCCTTTTCAATTAATGTCTGGATTTTTTGTCGTATTTCTTCATCATCAACAACATTATCTTCATCTGCTGGCATTTCATCAGATGCTAAAGTTTCAGGTGGTAAATTTTTTTCTGCGCGTTTTCTAGCAACATAATCTTTGACCATTGTTCGTGTTTTGTCATCAATCTAGAAATTATAAGATTATTTGAAATAATATGAAAACAGAATCAAGCATAATCCGAGAACTTATTCAACACAATTAACTACTTTTTTTACTTCCAATCTACGGCATAAGATTTTACTGTAAGTGTACTTATCGACCATATCTGCTTCTTGCATATTTCCTATATATGTTTCCATGTACAAATCCTTATTTATTAAAAAAACTAACTTTGACCACTAATTTCTTCTCAGCGAGTGGATAATCATGTAAAATTCGTAAAGCTCGCATTGTACCAAATGGACTTTCAAATTCACAAAAACCAAATGCTTGAAATTTTCCATTTGAACCTTGAATACGTTTCCATGTTGCAACTGCACCACATTCCTTCAAAATTTCGAAAATCAAACATGTTCAGTATCTCATAATGAATCGGTCGAAACTACACTTTATATCAATGATTTTTTGAATAGTTAATTTTTTTGAGTTCATAACATCAAAGAATTGAGTATAAGAAATAAAAAAAGCGCTGTATTCGGTAACACCAAGAATTTATAAAGCCGCGTTTGCTCCCTAACAATTTGCTGTGACAGCAGCGTTCTGACCTACCAATATTTACTTCCTTCTACATTTGCTTCTCTTGATTGAATTGATTATACATTATTCATAAATTAAGCAATTGTTATAAAACACATCTACCGTCAAAATAGCTCGTATCAGTTCGTTGCCACATTTTTCATTTATATTACCAACGAAAACTGTAGTAACCGGTGGTTTTTCTGGGGGCTGAAATATAATTCCATTGAATTCATATAGGAAAAAACTAATAAATGTTCAATCTCTTTTTATCGCTCCTTTTTCACTGCGAATACTGTATCAAAAATAACATGTGAAATACCTTAGGTTGTGGTGCGGGTGGTGCCGCCATCCGTTGTGCAGCAGCGGCAGCCATAATAGGATTAGGCATGAAATAAGGATTTGGAAAAGGCACTGAAATTAGTTATATTGACTTTAAATAAAACAAATCCACTCAAACCTATGAAAAATTTTGATTTGAATCAGTGGATTAAAGACAGGAAGAATGTAAAAAAGAAAGAAAACTTCAACGTAGGAAGATATCCCAACCAAAATTCAAAATCAAAATAACAAAAATAACTAGACCCTGCTGTCAGTTCTATACGGAACAATGAATCTACTATAAAAGAACGAAGCTCATATGACAACGGAAAATATCTGCTATACTACTGCTTTAATTTCATTTAAGAACCAAAAAAAAGATCAAAAATAAAATCTAAAAAAGTGACATCCCACAATATTGAATTAAAAAAAAACATTCTCATCTATCCCGCCACTGCCAATATTATGGGTATGTTGATTCTTTGAATCATAATTCAGACGGATGGGCAGATACTGAAGCGCAGGAAGATCATGTAAGCTAAGTAACTAACAAGATTACTAATATCATTAGCTTTTTCTTTTAGAAAAAGAGTTAAAAATTGCATTCATTTATCAAATCAGAAGTTATTTTGCAAGTAATCAAACAAAAATTTGCCATATGTCGCAATGACGGCAGCAGCTAATATGTCCGACAATGTTTGCAATCTCACAAAACTAAGCCATTTAAAATCAATAAACAGTTTCAGGGCTTCTAATGAAAATCGAGCAGTAGTTTATTCTAATATTCGATTATTATGAGGTACTTTTAAAATGATTGAAAACACGACTTTTTTAGCATTCTTGTAATCCATATGACAAAGTAATTTGTATTGTAAAACATATCAAAGCTAGCAACATGACAATTACTACTACGACCATTGTTTAGGCGAATGCTCCTAAAACCGATTCATATGTTTCAAAAACTTACTCATCGGTGCCATTTGTGGAATTTGAACACCATAAGCTGGAATCATACCAGGAAATCTTGGTGGTACAGCCATCGTAATAATAAAATCAATTTTCCTTGAAAAAAAAAAGCACTATAGCAATTAAAAGTTCCAAAATTTGTTTAATTTGAAAGGGTAGAGAGAGGTAATTCAGAAGCAATAACACAGAAACCTCTGAAACCACCGCTCCCAAATGAACCGCACGATAGGATTGCAAATGAATGAAGTGAGAAACACTCGCTGTACCACTCGTGTTGAAACGGACGGGCGACAATGTGCAATTAGTTGGTAGGTTCTATCTCTTTTTATTATAGTAAATGTTGGCTTTCTTGGGTTCCACTACAAAAGATACTTTCATAACTGATAACTCTCGAGATAATTACTTTTTAAATTTGAGATCTAATGTTCACTAGTTTTTACAGAATTTCGTCTCCAAAGAATTATCATGACTGAAACAGAAAAAACTAGGGAAACCGCTGGGTCAATATCGAAAGTTTTAATTGCCGGAAAAGATCCGAAATGGTGGGACATTTCGACATTTTCGAAAGAGGATAATCCAAATGGTCTAATTTGTGAATCTTCATTTGCCATTCTTTTTCCAAAGTATCGCGAGAAATATATCAGGTTTGCTGATTTTGTTTTAATTTAATTCAAAGTTAATACTTCTCAGTGTTGATCATTTGTCTGATTTATTAAATTCAGATCCTTCGTTATGCATTTTTTTGAGTTATAAAGAGCATATTTTTATAAATTATGCTGTAGGATAATCTTGCTATACATTCCTCAAAAATTTGAAATCCGGAGAGCTTTGAGTTCTATTACTTTTTTTTCCAATAAAGTTATTTTATTAAGAAACTTTTGTTAAATGCATTGCCATTTCAGGGAATGTTGGCAACTGATACAAAAAGCTTTCGAAGAACATTTTTTGAAGGCCGATTTGGATGTGTTGGAAGGAACAATGGTCGTCAAGACGACTAGAAAAACGTGGGATCCATATATTATAATAAAAGTATGATTTACTATTATGTCAGTCATTTGGCTGACTAATCTATTAGTGATATACGATTTGCTTGTAACTCAAACATTTTGGAATTTTTTAAGGCTCGTGATGCTTTGAAGCTGATTTCAAGAAGTGTACCGTTTGAACAAGCAGTGCGGGTTCTTCAAGATGATACTGCAAGTGAGATTATTAAAATCAGTTCAATGATAGCAAATAAGGAACGATTTGTTAAACGTCGTGCAAGATTGATCGGTAACGAAGGAGCAACATTAAAAGCAATTGAACTGCTTACTAAGTGCTATATTATGGTTCAAGGAAGTACAGTGGCAGCTGTTGGTCCATACGAAGTTTGTTTTAGACTCTTTCTACTTTTCGTCACTCTTCATATTGCTTGTTTCTTTGCCTATTAATTATTTTGGACATGAAATTTTGATGGCAAGTAAAACTATCGAGTTCATCTGCATATTTCAATATTAACTAAATTAGATACTGCATTAAAGGACTTGGATTATATTAGTAAAATAAACTGCTAAGAACAATTTGGCCGGACTATACTAAGCATCGGGTAGTTTGTAATCTAATGATTAATAAATTTTTTTTTACGGATGAAAACTCTTGATTTTTATTTTATATATTATCGTTACAAAAAAGGTGTATTTTGTATGAACATGACTAATGTTCTTTTGTTATGGTTTTTAGGGATTGAAACATGTTAGAACGATAGTGGAAGATTGTATGAATAACATACACCCTATCTATAATATCAAAACATTGATGATTAAACGTGAATTAATGAAGGATGAAAATTTGAAAAATGAAAATTGGGATCGCTTTTTACCGAAATTCAAAAAGAAGGTATGGACTTTCGATTATTTAATTGCTTCTTTATTATAAAATGTTATCAGATTTGTAGCTTTACTGTTTCTTCCTTTATTATCAATATCGAGAACATCTATTTGCAGGTGCAACCTTCACAATCAACAAATCAAGCAAAAAAGAAAAAAGCAGCACGGTGGAAGAAAAAGGGTGAATACACTCCATTTCCTCCTCCACCTGTTATGAGCAAAGTAATTTTGTTCTATTATCTAGTTAATTGTAAGATAACAGAATATACATTTCCTTGCTAGTTTTAAAAACGGGAAGTATTTTAGCTAAAACTTTGGTCTTAATTAATTGTCTGGAACAGAGTTTGTCGTCGATTTTTTTTTACTGCTTATATTATAATTAAAATTGAACTTTAGATTGATAAGCAGCTTGAAAGTGGAGAATATTTCTTAAGTGAACGGACAAGGCAAACGGAAAAACGTAACGAGAAACGCACAAAACAGGTAATTTTGTTGCTAAATGCTCAGATCTGTCATACTCTATATCGATTTATAGAGATTTTTCATTTTTTAAATTTATAATAGCACTGCATTGTCCAAAAAAAGTTCAAAATTTGCTTTCGGTTATTTTAGATGGAGAAAACAGCTGAAAGAAAGAAGCAGCGTGCATCTGAATTTACACCTCCAGATGAAAAAACAAGGCCTAAGACCAGCCACAAACGAACTAATGAACCTCCTGTTGATATTAAAAATTTTAAGAAAAAGATCAGAAGAGCAAATGAATAATGATTCTTTATTGATAAATTTATTTATCTATGGGAGTTTTAATTTGTTGAAATATATCTACATTTTTTACAGTAGAAAGAGTTTTTGGCTTTTTAACATTTTCATAACATTCAATAATGTCTTTGTTTCAGTTTGATGGTAATCTTTATCTTCTATTGTATGTATGCTATCTTATGAAATTTGATGCTTACTCAGATATCGTCTTAAAATAACATCTTTGGATTAAAATAATTAATGCGTCGCTACTGCCTTTTTTACCCTTGCCAGAAAGATGAAAGAAATGATGTCAGCTGTTTTTCGCATGTCCAAATATTCGAAATGTATTGAAAATGTGGTTTACTGGAATTAGAAAATGCATGTGTAAGTACCATTTACACAATAATCGCATGATAGTTTCTCATTGATCTTTTTCATTCTGTTTTATTTTTATTTCTAGAAACTACGCTAGTTTCATTCTAAAAATTTAGTCTCCTCTCAGTACTTACCATATTTCTGCCTTGCAAGAATTATTGAGGTTATTATTCAAAATCCAGCAATCTAGTTTCTTAAAAGTTTAAGTATGGTCATCATTCTTGGGATGTTTTGCAGCAATACAAAAATGTAAGCAAAAATTGCAAAATTGATATACTTTTTTTCACAATCTTGAAAATACCAGTTTTTTATAGTATGTCGTATATTCATGACCTACTGCTTAACTTTGTGACCCATTGCTTAGCTTTATGATCTATTATTGCTTAACTGCCGTATTTTTAGAACTTTTCCATATAAAAAAGAAATTCACCGTAGTTTGTAACGCTGTTGTTCAATCTGGTTCTTTTTACAATACATTTTAATACTTAGTTAAGCAGTCATGTGATTCAGCTGCTATTGCTAATTTTAGCTGAAATCTGTCCTAGAGGGAAGGGTAAAAATTAAAGGGATGAAAAAGTAATAAATCATAAAATGATGAACAAAAAACAGCTTTGAAAATTGCACATTTCAAAATTAATATTAAAAATAGAAAAATAGTTTAGTTTTGAAGATTCACTGTTAAAAGTAAAAATGTGATATTCCGGATTAAGGCATACTTGCTGTCAGTGTCAGAATTTCGCTACTGCTTGTAAATTGATAGCTTCGAGGTCAGTTAATTCTTTTTTCTTGAAAACATTTTTTGTAAATTAATGATTACAATGCTTCAGTTCTGAACAGCATGATATGAAGTTTGTCTTTATTGTAAATTGAATTTATCGCCGTAAGTAAATATTTTTATATTTTCGAAAAGTCCTCAGGATTGCAAATAGTTTGCTTCCTATTAGTTTCATGATACTCTGAAATATTTCTGAAGAAGGGAGGATAGGATGAGTGAGAGAAAAAGTGATTTTTCTTCTTTTTGGGGGAGCGCAGTTTTGAAGCATTCTTGAGAATTCTTGACAATCTGAAATCATTATGTGAAAGGGAATGAATTTAAGATTGTCATAAATGTGGCTTTACCTGTGGTTTTATCTTTACCCGTAGTTTTATTTTTTTTCTCATTTTTTTAATCGTTGAGATGAAAATATTTGCAAGAAAGAAAAAGAGAGAGAGAGAGAATATTATGCCTCGTTTCGTTAAATATAACAATTCCGCTCAATCCAGAATTTATTTTCTGATTTTAGACAGAAATTTAACAATAAATTTCAATGTTAATTGTCATTAATAGTGTTGGTACTCATTTATCTTTTTTTGTATGTCTTTATTGCAAATTAACTTATGTCATCATTGACTGAGTTCAGGATATCTGTCATACGTTGAAATATCAGTCAGATTGCTTAACACAAAAGCTGTAGCTTATTTGCAGGAGAAAGAGAGAGAGAGAGAGAGAAAAGAATATCAATGCCAGTTATATATGAATGATACATTTGAATTTGGGAAATGTTTGAAGAAGTAAAGTCCTCAAAAAATTTGATCAGGGTAGATCACGAAAATATGAAAATGTTAATAATGAATAAGCAGTATTAATAAACAAACGAATAAACAAATGATCTCAAATAATTAGTAAAAAAGCTGCTGGATAACTAAATTAACAGATGGGAGGAAAAGAGTTATGAGAATTGGAAGGCGATATCTCATACTTTTGCGGAAAATTTAGTTCTATGTAATTTGAATCCTTTGTTGAGTATTTACAGAATTTTTTCCTTGAAAATAAAATCACTTTTTTTAATGAGCAAAGAAATGCAAATTTTCATAATTGGAAATATAAAGGAAGTCAAATTAATTCTTATGAACTATAAACTTGTTTGTTGACAGCGAATAATTTACCAACGCAGAAAATTCTCATTTTTTCGCTTTGATTGAATTACACTCAGCTTTATTGAAATTTCCAGCATTCTCTCATTAAAAAAACTCTGTAATCTTAAATTGTTGAATTCAATTTATCCGTACAACTTTTATCAAAAATAATTGCTGGACCAAGTCTAATGGTTAGAATTTCATTGAAATAGCATTTATTTCTTCCAAAGAAAACTGAGCAGAAATTATTTCGTCATTCTGATTCATATATATTTTAATGAAATTTGTCTTTTTTTTCTAATGCATAATAGCAGCTGAAAAGAATTGTTGAAGACAGATATTTCCGTAATTCAATTTCATACCTATTATTATTTTTTTCAATTTTGCAATAAAATTTTGCACATGCATGGTAATCTTCTAAAAATAACTTTACAACTAAATGCGCAAACTTCCGTAGCATTGACGGCGAAAGTTAATGTGTATAATTTTTTTGAGAAAAAAAATCATCGAAAAATTTTAAAATGTTCCTAAAATACGTAAAGGAAAAAATTAGAAATTAGCAAAAATACAGCTAAAAAACATTTTTATTCATCTTAAAATGATCTGTAGAAAGCAAATAAATTTTCCCTTGAAATGAGAGATTTTGTGACAGCATATACAATTTTGTCTGAGTTTTAAAAGATTAGATAGACAAAAAAATTGCTTCATAATTGAGCACCAAAGTTCAAATAAACACTTGATTTGCACAGAAAATTAATTTAAATTTACCAGTCTTTGTTCAAAATTAATTTAAATTTACCAATCTATGTTCAAATCAAAAAAAAAAAAACATCACTTACTATTTTCATTAAATCCAACATTGATATCATTTAATTTCGTTTTTATTATTACTCATTGCCTTTTAATTTTTTCGCAGTGAGTTTGCTTTCATCTATTTGCATATATTTCCCCATTGATTATTTGACGAAAATATTTTAAAAATATTTTTCTCTTTTAAAATTATAAAAATTAATTTTTTACAGTCAAAAACTATTTGTGATCCATATTCATAAATTATCAATTTGTTAATCAATTACGAGAATGCAGCAACAGTAATTTAGACCTTGCAAAAATGAGCAAACTGATAATTAATAGAAAACGAAAAATTTTTCTTCTAATTTCTGTTCTTTTAAAGATTGAATTAGCTATTTTACGATAAAAAATTAAAGAACAACCTTAGTTCTGATGATCATTTCGAAAATCTTTCATTGCAACGGTGTTTCTCGCATCAAATTTTAGGAATTTTTTAATGAATGGAAATTCAAATTTTATGGATGAAAAAGTGGAAAGATGAGACAGAACAAAATATTTTCGACTTTTCTTATTCCAAACAATTCAAAACTTCCTTTCAATCTGTGACCTTTCCATATCAAAACCTCATTCATTTTACTTGTTAAATAATAGTATCATACATTTCCAAAGGTGGTGATTAGTCTATAAAATCTGTGAATGCCACGTTGATATATTTAAATTTACATTCTTATAATTTAAATTTACATTCAATTAAAGAAAATCCTCAACTCTCATGTTTTTCAAAACGTTCTAATTTGAAATTACAAGGTACCTAAAATTACAAGGTGAACAAAAAATATAACTTGCTAAAGTTCAGCCTACTTTAAAATGACATCTTTTTTATTTTAAAAGTATCAAATGATTTTATTGGAACGGCAAGGAAAGAAATTTTATATTTCCATGCCTTTTTTTTTTTCACTTTGTCAGAAAAAGTTTCATATGAGATTTTCGATTCAATCCTATAGCTTCTTAATTTCGTTGCATCATTTTTAATGCTTGACAAAAACTTTGAAATACAAGCATTTTGTGTCAGTTTAAATTAGCACGATAAATGTCCATTTCCTACTCCGTTCACTTTTGGGTTGAGTTTTTGGCAATTAAAATGAAATTCAATATTTTAAAAGAATATTTACAACTTCCTTCTTTGTCTTTTTTTACTTAAATATTTGATTTATGTTGAATAATAAAACTAAATTTGATAAAAATATTGATAAAAAAAAGATTAAAAAAATATTCTATACAATAATACATTCTTACAAGATGTGAAAATAATCAACAGATATTTTTGATATGCTATTTCCTTACTTTATTTAGTCTGTTTTCCATTTCAAAAGATTACTCTACAGGAATATAAAATTTTGAATCCTTTAAAATACTGCATTTATTTAATATTCAAGCATCAAATAAAAGCGATAAAGAAGGAAGTTGTAAATATTCTCTTATTTAACGCATCTTTACTTTGCAACTCCAAAAACTTTACCTAATAATTAATTAAAAGTTGAACTATTTTAAATTGATACTTTTTTCTTTTCAATCCCGCAAGTTATTAATTACTTTTGTGTACTGCTTTTTCCATATTTCTCTGATCATTCACAAATTGCAATCTTCGCACTAAAACAGATTTACAAATAATTTCAATTATCCAAAGCGATAGCAGTGCAGTTGAAATTACTGGCTTATTTAAATGGCACACTTCACTTTCATTATTAATAAGAACAAAAAATTATTTGGTTATTTTATACATAATTTCATAAGAAAAAAGATTTGTTCAGATATTTCAGCAAAAATGATCATTTCAATTAAAAGCATATAAAAACATTCTCATTAGTTAAATGCATGAATGAATTAAATAATGAAATTGCCATCCTTGAATGAACTAAATGCTTTTAATACGTACTAATTTTTCAACTTTTATATGTGTTATTTCATAAAATGTCAACAAACCAATAGCAACAAATAAATTTAAACATACATATCACATTCATTTTCAATTTTCGCACTCAAATAAATTTTCTTATTGTCTTCTTTTTTCATTTATATATTCCAATTTTTCTTTTCTCATTCTTTTATTTTAGCTTAAAAAAAATAGAATAATTGCTTGAAAAAGATGGATGAAAGAACTGTTGGACTTATAAATGATAAATATATTCATTTCCTAGAACATGAAATTTGAAATTAAATGAAATCTTCAAGGCGCAATTTGCATCAGGCAGCTATCCCTTACATTCTTCCCTTCCTATTCACACATTAATAACTGAAAGTGAGGTATATACTGTAATTTTAATAGTAGGTAAGCTAGTTTTAGTAGTAAATATCCTATGCTAAAGCCTTTTTAAATTATTCTTTTAGGTATTCATTGTTTAATTTTTCGTTGTTTGTTTAATTTAAAAAATCACGAAAAACTTCGAATAAGTTTTTAAATTTAAATAAAACTTTAAAACTTCAAAAAAGATTCAATCAAATGAATTAGGATCATTCTGTACAATTTTTATGAAAACTAAAAACTACTACAATTTCTTTGTTTAAGCAACAAAAAGCAAATTTCATCTGTCAAAGATATCGCATTATTATTTAATAATTTAGTATATGAATAGGTAAGCAGCTACCTGATGATGAATAAAGCTCTTTCATTTTACTATAAAAGAATTAACTTGAAAAACAAAAAAATTACCGATGCATATGACAGCGAGAAATTTTCATCACTAATTGGCTTCATATTATTTGCTATTCTTTCTATTTTCATATCTTATTTCAGTAATTTTTTGTTTATTGTAATAACTTTTTCACTGAGGAAATTTGAAAAAAAAATATGTGAGCAAATTTCTATTTATGTCTCATAGAGTAGTTATAATCGATGAAACTTTACAAATGAATTTTATAAGAATCAAATTCATGCTAAAATATCAATAAAATTGCTTTTCTTTGGACCTAAATTTATACAGCTGAAAAGATGTTGGCAGACTTCAAAGCAAACATCCTATTGAACTGCTTTCACATTAATGATTGAATTTCACGCTAATTGTTGCACTAATTTGTATCAGTTGATAATACTCAAATGAATGCTTTTGTTTAAATTTACAAATTTTCATGAAACAGTTGAGTCTTTCGTTTCAGCACTACAGAAACTGTAAGGTGAATCAGTTGGAGTTTGCTATAGAATGACGACAGTTTATTGGTTTATTGGCATATTGCTCTTACCTGTACTTTTCGTCTGGTATGATTCTTTTTTTAATTATTGCAAAAAACGCCGGAGTGAATTAGCTGCATTTTTCATAAACTTTAAAGTTTTTAATGAAATATAATAAATTTGAAAAGTTGAATTTTTAATAGAAGAAATTTAAAAATACATTGCAAAATTCATAGCTCCCTGAAATTGAAATTTGGTTTGAATTTTCAATTTTTTGAAACTATTTTTTTAAAAAAAAATTCAAAATTGAAGCAATGTGCCAGTGGATCCTATGAAACGAACGGATAAAAATCTGGAACAATTTACATCCGCTATCAATGCCGCCCTGAGGTTGCGTTATGGGAAACGATCTGAGAATCCGAATTTGTTCAGCAATAAAATTGTCCCATTACCGTTAGTTTAACAATTTATCAGACCTGTTATTTAAATGTTAATTGTCATCCCTCTATAATATTGCTGGGAGTATTCACATTACGATTTGTAAGCAATTTTATTATAAGAATAAAACGAAAATCTTAGGTTTTCAGATTTTAAGAAGAAATTTAGTTTTAGAGCCAAGAAAAACTTTTTTAGCAATATTGAGACTCTATTTAACACAGCTAAACAGTTCAATGTTCTAAGAAAAATCCACGTAAAAAATTATTAGCCTAGCTTTTTGAGCTTTTCAAGAGATTTTCACTTAACATTATAATTATGTCTTTCTAGATAGGCAGTTCCATCATCAGTGTTGTATTTTGGTCAAAAAAAAAGCTCAAATGAAATTTTTATTTTATTTCCATTGCTTTTTTTGTTTTGAAATGGTGAACGGTGAAGACAAATAGTCGTTTTTGTTAAATTGGAAGGAAGGAAAGAATTTTGATGGTAAAGAATTTTGTGGTATAAATCAAATTTTTTAGGCAAATTAGAGATCGATATTTTGGGTCTTCGTACGATTATTTTTATCCACCGATGTAGGTATTCCATTTGAATTTTTATCTTATAAAACTTGACATTACAATTAAAATTTTTGTTTTCAAATTAGAATTACAATTTTCCTCTTGTATGGAAAATATTTTCGACAGGATTGCTAGAGAAGATGAAGATACAGGTGCGCATATCTTCGTAAACATCAAAAAAGTTCATACTACGTAAAACATCGAAAAATTGGAAATAGATTATTTCGTGATAAGAGAACAGTAGTTCTTAAATAAGCGTAGAACAGATAGGGCCTTAATTTATTGTATTCAAGATGTTATACGGTACAATAACATTAATACCTGAAGTGATTCGTATAATTTGAAATTTAAGATGTGTGATTTCTAAACTAATTTTCTTGACAAGAGTGATATTTTCAGAGAGAAAGACAAACTTTCGCAATTAGCAAATCGAGTTGTTGCATCACTGAACGAAGCAGAACGACTTAGGTATGCCAATCGCTTTGGTAAAAATTTAGATTGTCAAAAATCTTATTGACGAAAAAAATCTTTTTGCATAAAATTTAAACTAAAAGAAAATGTGATGATGTTGCATGAGTTGATTCAAAGGATTTTTTATAATATGTAAATTATAAAAAGAAAGAATTTCAGATTTGGCTGAGATCAAAATAAAATATTTTAAATAACTCCAAATGCAAAACCGATGGTTTTATTACGATAATCAAATTGTGTTGATATGAATGATTCATCGAAGTATTTTCTGTTTAATGCTAAAAGCAAAGGATTACGTCATTCTAATGCAAAATGTATTTTTGTTAAAATTGCCATCCTCGTGTTAAATACATACGTGTCGCATAAGAGCTTAACACGTAAAGAGTTGAAATTGAAATAGGAGGAACAAACGTATACTTTAAAGATTTTTCTTCAAAAGAAGTTATTGATAAAGTTTATGCCTTTATCAATTAATACTTTTATTTTCAAGATTCAAAATTCGAGAGTGAAATGCAGCAGCACATTCTGTTACAAATATTATTTTAGGATAAGTTTCAGAGAAGAAAGTTGTATTCTTCTTGCTATGCTCAATATGTTTTAGATTTATCCACTCTCATTGCCATAACTAAAATGTATTCTCTTCCTCTTGCGCTTCAGACTTTTCAAACTTTTCGGAAATTCTCTCCAATTTTAGTAGCATGCAGAAACATTTTAATTGCATGCTACATAAATTGCATTGTTTTGCATGTAATTTAGCAATATATAAATGGCTAAAAAAATGTGAAAAAAAGGAAAATTTTAGAAAAAAAATTTGTAATGTCCGAGGATTTCCTCGGACATTACAAATTTACACACTCTTTATGAAATTTATCCACTTAACTCTAACTTTACGCCTATTCATTCGAATGATTCAATGTGAAGAAACAGCAGGGGTGGTCAATTACTTATCATCCAAAAACGGGAGTGGTCAGTTACTTATCATCCAAAACGGGAGTGGTCAGTTATTTAGCATCCAACAGCGGGAGTTATCAATTAATTGGCATTCAATAGTGGGAATGGTCAGTTACTTAGTATCCAACAGTTAATTGTACAGAATAAAACAACTAAAAAACATTATTTAATGGCAGTATAATCATGGAGAACAAATATGTATATGAAATAGACTAAAAGCTATGATCCAAAGATCTCAAAAACAGAGATGATCAAAGCAAAAGAAAAAAACTGCATATTAATAATATGAAATCACGGAAGTGAATTCATGATGTCAAGAGTAGTCGGTCTTTTACAAGACCACGTTTCAACATATAAGAATACCGGGAAGCCTTTAACTCGTAAAATATTGCAGTATATTTTCGATATAGCATTTCAATCAGGATCAAACGTGTTTCAATCAAACTTTGAATGATACGGTCAAATTTTGTTTTAAAAAAAAAACTTCAAAAATCTGCAAATAAAAATAGACATGCAAGCTTTACTGAGAAACGCATACAGTCAAAACTTGCATGCATTCATGCATATTGCTGCTTTCCGACGATGTTATAATTGTAGTACCGTGTGATTCTGTTTCTTCATTAATGATCGATCCAAACTGAAAAAAAATAGTCGACTAATTGATCAGTCATTCCTTATTTGATCTTCTTTCATTCATTGCTTCTTTTCTTTTGCATTTTAAAAATGTCATCTCGTAATTTAGAGATGGACTTGGATGAAATTTGTTTCAGAAATTTTCAAGCATGAAAGAT
Source organism: Acanthocheilonema viteae (assembly GCA_900537255.1). Classification (NCBI taxonomy): domain Eukaryota; kingdom Metazoa; phylum Nematoda; class Chromadorea; order Rhabditida; family Onchocercidae; genus Acanthocheilonema; species Acanthocheilonema viteae. The sequence goes on along the minus strand of UPTC01000054.1, from coordinate 9,395 downwards.
GAAAACCAGTCGTTTTGAAATATTGACTTTCTAACCGGAAGATTGATTAAGTGGAAAGGACTGGCTGGCAATTACGAGTCTCTTTCGACCAAGGTTAATGCATTGCCTTGACCGAGATAGACTTATGGTGCCAATACATTATCTAAACAAACTCTCTCTTCTAGCAGCATTCATGCTTAATTATATTCATATTAAAAAAGTATTCATTTTACCAAATTTTTGTGATGTTTTCTGAAAATAATTGAAAATTAATGAAATTTAATGCATTTTAACTGACTTTTTTGTAATTTCATCATAAAATTCTGCAGGCATAAGCGTTAATGTAACAGTCATTGGAGCATCATCCAAGCACGATTTCATTGCTTTATTCTGAAATGAAAACGAATTAAATTGGTATAAGTTAACCAAGAAAGAAAATTCTACCAGTCTCAATAATGGCTTAAAACACAAAATATTGAAAAAAGTACTAATATTTTAATCATGTTGAACGTATTAATTCTGCTGATATTTAAAGCTAGTTTTATATAAAATTTACAAATCCCCTCTTTACTTCTTCTCCCTGTTGACAGGATGAGACTAAAGCTCATTTTTTGGTTAACATAATGCAACTAAACATAAACTTATAGCTTACTCCTCTTTAGATAATTAAAAAAATTGAATTATGAATAATTTAATAAATTTAAGTGAAATGTTATATAGATTAGCAACCTTAAAAGCCATAACATTTCGTCCATCAACTTCAATAATTCGCTGATTGATAAGCAATCCATTGCGACTAGCGCTTGTTTTCTGCATCACTGCTGTGATAAGATTATCTTTAAATGAAAATCCTAACAAGCCAGCTGCATCTTTATGCAACGTTATCGTCCTGGCCAAAGGCCTAAAATAGACTATAGAAATGCTTGTAAAAAAAATCTTTTTTAAATACATGTTAATTTCGTATTTTTTTAAAACTTAAAACAATTTTATTTCATCAAACAAGTTACAAATGATTTTATCATAACAGTAAAGTAGTAACATTTATTTGAATATCTTATGCTTAATATTGACTTTTTTTAATTCTAAGTTCAATATTTCATTGCTAGATACGAATCCATTTATCATTTATTGGGATTATTTAGGACACGTCTTCTGATAATGAATGATTAAGTCCATCGAACATTTTCAACACATCATAAATTCATGTCCTTAGTAGTAAATTAGGCATAACTAATTACTAATTAGCTTCCCATTCACAATGAAGACATCAACAATTCTTTTTGGTCAGTTAAGTACATTTATATCGCATAAGTAGTTATTCTTAACATTGTGGACAAGTAGGTTATTAGGTCATTGGTAGTTATTGAAAAAAACGATCTTTATAGGCTTTCCATAATAATTATATCGCATAGACTTTCTAGAGGCCTTTTGTATGCTATTTATCTCTTCAACAAATAACAATATTTCCATATTTCCCTTCAACCACTCCTCTATCTTTTCTCCACAATTATTTCTTATTATAAAAGATTTACTATTTTGACTTATCTTCAAAACAGTAAAAAACTGTAATTACCAGTCCATCAATTGGTCAATCGTTGTGTAAAGGAAAAGAGCCTTAAATAGATAAATCTATCATCCCCTGCACATGATACCAATAATATTATTTAACTAAACGAAACGAGTTTCACCTTAATAAGCCAAAATTGTTTTAAAATGTCTGGCATTGTTATCAGATCTCGTAGAACAGACAAGTCTTCAAAATAATTAGTGCTATCAAAAGATAACAATTATTTGAGATAGAGAAGGAAGAGTAATTTTAAAATGACATTATCATTTATTTGTTTATTTATTTATTAAATTGAATGTTATTGAAAAATATGAGATTTCGAAAAAATCTTATTTTTCAAAATTTCAATCACTCGTCCTCTTTCCTATTTTTTTTGAGGAGACTAACTGTTTGTAAATGTCAAGGTACCTGTCTCTGAGAATAAGAATTATTTCGTGTTTTGATTTCTTCATGATATTCATTACCTGAAAATACAAAATTTATTACATGACAAAATTATTTTTTAATAATGCTGTAAATTTCAAGGGAAAAATATAATAAAAAGAAGAGAAATAACTTTTTGTCCAGTCATTCCAAGCACTTCGGTTCCATTTAAATTAAGCAGTTGATCACCAAATCGTATACCGGCAACTGCAGCTGGAGAACCTTCTACCACCAATTGAACAAAAATACCCTAAAACCGAATAAAATGATATTCTCACCAATTCTCATATATATTATGTTCTAGCAAAAAATTACAAAATACAGCCTTTTTGTGTGTAGATTTCATTTAAAGACTTAGAATTTATAAAAAGGAATAAAAATTTGAATAGCTAATGCTAAGAATTGAGTTCACATCGAAAGTTTCTCGAGTTATTTGCTTATTAATTGTTTCAGATTTAACATATTTAAGAAAATATTATAATTGAATTGATCAATAAATATTAAAGTATCATTTCGGTTAATTGAAAATTTCTGCAATATAAATTGTTTGGTTCGTTATCATAAGAGTTTCGTATGAATGGAAGTAATACCTGATTGATAGCTCGCATCTTCAATCCATACTTGTTACCTTTGATACGATTAAGGATCACTTTACGAACACCATGTGTAAGATTAGCTTTAGCGAGACCGGAACATTGCGACGTAATTGGCGCGATAATGCATTCATTCTCCAATGAGGTCAACTTATTTGACATATACGGTTGAATTGCTACTGATTCTGGAAGATGAGGATAGGGAAGATGTACAGCTGTCATTTCCGGTAATGGTGAAGATGATTTCTGAAAGGAATTAACTTTATCAGATTTAATTTATCCTAGAATTCCATCACAAAAGAAAAAAAAACTAATAAATGGATAAAAATTAATCATTTTCAACTCCCAAAAAGCATTATTTCATTCTGTGACTGAATAAAATTTCCAATCTATCATCTAACAGTTATGTGTCGAATAAAATAAAAAGTAAAAAAATTTTAATCTTACAAGCACAGGTGCGTGCTGCGGTTTGGCAATACTTTCAAAATATGATGGAAGTGATGGATATTGTAACATTTCTGGTGGAGCTGCAATTTTTAAAAAGAAAATCTTCAAAATAAAATTTAGATTTTTCTACAATAATATTCTTTTGTCTTTTATTTAAAAAAAAACTGAAATGACTATAAAGCGCCTTTTATTCGTTTAAAGTAATTACTACTGTTAAAAGAATTTTTAATTTTATTTTCATTTTTTTAATGGCAATTGTACACGTACATTCTTGAATTGATATATTTATCTGTTTATTTTTTTTCTATCCCTTCCTATCTAAGCTAAAATAAAATGAGAAATTTTTTATCTTTAGTTTAAAATATTCAAAAATTTTTAGATAATAGCTTAAAAACATATTTTTTGAAATGCATTTTTAACTCCTTTCAAAAATTAAATTTTTTTTAATTTAGTAATAAATTATCGGTCACAGAAGTATACGGATATTTTGATGAGTGAAAATATTAAAAATGAATAGATAATGAGAAGATGATTCGTGTAAAAGCATGCAAATTAATCACTCGGAAATATCTCTAATAATGCAGTCATTATCAATTATATCAAATTCTGGAAACATAATAAATTAATTATCTTATTCGATGATATCTATCATTGAGTGTAGTTATATTTATTCACATAATTATAACAAGCAAATCAACTATTTAGACTTCCGCCATTTACGATTTTAATCTAAGAAATTAGAGAGATAACGATTATCAAAATTTAAAATTAGGAAATTATATAAACCTGTCGACATGATGTTCTCATCGATTGCTTCATAAATTCGTCCTGCTGAAACTCTAATTCAATGAATTTTAATCAAAAATAATTTTGTTTGTACCAATTCAATTTTTGCCAAATTTTAAATTATAATTTTTGAAATTATAACTTTACTGTGAGGGACATCGATTTTACCTCACTCACTGTCTCTCTCTCTCACTCTTTTTATTTTCCTTGGTATTTTTATAGATTACAATCATCATTAAATCAATTCAATGATTAGTGAAAGATATGTAAGCTTTTCTGTTGGTATGATTCAACAATATTCGACATTAATAAGAAAATGAATAGAACTAATCTTTAATCTTTTAATTTTTGTTCTTCGCAAAATTAAAATGAATTAGGAATTCGGATATTATAATTAACATCTTTGACATTTTTACTAATAGGAGATTGCTGTCGATTGGAAGCTGAGTCAAAAATGTAATTTAAAGCAACTATTCAGTGAATCAAAAAAAAGCAAAAGAAATTTGCATTTCTAATGAGAATACTTTTATGATTGAATACATATTTTATAAGTAGCAATGAATGCTGCTAAGATATGTGTAATTCGAATTGCACAGATCATTCAGCATTCTATTCAAATTTTTGTCAAACCATCACTGCAACCTGATTATTTTGATTTCACTATAATTCATAACTGAAATTTAAATCAGAAAATTTCACCATAATAGCAAAGAATATTGAACTACTTACAGATGGAAGAATTCGATTCATAAAGAGGAGCAGATGGTTCTACGCACGAACGGAATGGCGGATCATTGTGATCGGAATAACTACCATTTTGCTACAAAATTAAATTATTTCAAATTAAAATTTTTAAACAAAATTTAACAAAAATTGTGTGATTTCGTTGAAATAAATAATTGGAATAGCTGTTGGGTATTTAAATATAACTGTTCGATCAATTCCGTTAATCCAATTTTTATTTCAAATTTGTTAAATGATAGTATCCGTAAAGACTGGCAATCATCTACTCTGCTATATTTTAGCGAATTAGCATAGAAGGGGAGGTATTCATTCATCAACGATGATAAATTCTAGGCTGATATTATTAATGTATTTATAAATATGATTGTCTATTCGTTTATTTGATAATATCATCAATTTCTTTATAAAAAGCCTTTTGAAGCTGTTCGAGAACTTATTCCACTTAATCAAATTTTTTGGCTGATACTTTATAAAAAGACACTGTAATACTTTGTAATTCACTATAATTTATTTATTAGGAAAGATGTAAATCAAAGTCGTAATGTAAATGCCTTCCAATAAAGAAATTTTTTAACGAAATATACTAAATTATAACACAAACCGGTATATGATAGCAGCAATAATTGCAAGTTTAAAAAAAATTCAGTCACTTCGCTAATTTCATTTTTAGCGAGAAATATTTTGAAAAAAATTTTTAACATATTTGATTAGTTTCAGTGTTGATTTTGAAAATAATCAAAACTGATCAAAAATATTAGATTCTATTAATTCATTTCATATGTTCGTAAATTGATAATTTACTATATCTAATCAATAATCGCCTTTTTGATAAATGCAATCGCAATTTAATCATCAATTTAAAGCCACCCAAAATTGTGAGTTTTCAAATTTTTAGGAGAAAGAAAGTAAAAACATTGCTACCTGATGTTGATATTGATCAATCAATAAATCCTCGAGAGTTGGATACAGTGGCATTTCATATAAGTAAACTAAAATATGTTAAGTATTACTGATTAAGCATATTCTCAAAACAAAGCAGCACGGTTCACCAAATTTATTAAAGCTATAAAATAGCGAAAAAAAAATTGGCGAAAACTGTTCTGGGACTTTGATAGAATAATTTAAAGTAATTTGTACGACCCTAAAGAATGATTGATCAGTGAAATTTCTGACTTTTGATGTTCGAACGAAAAATTCCTCTCCTTCCCCAACAACCTTGGCAATTCCAAAACAGAATGAACCACTCACTCATCAAATGAATAAGTCTTTCAGTTTAACCTCTGTGATGATCTGCTTAGTAGTTATCTATCTCATTCCAAATATTGATCTTTTTTTTTTTGTAACGCACCCTAACAGTACCTAAAATTTACTTATACTAACAAACACATTTCCGATGCAAAAAAAATATTAAAAAGTGCAAATTCTAACTGTAAGATATGTCAAAATTTTAAAATTTTTTCTGAACGATAATAAAATTTCAAATTAAATTTGAGAAAATTTTTCACGCAGAAACTGTTCATAGAGTAGTAATAGTAGAAATAACAAAATGTAATAAAATTGAGAATCCGGTCAATTCAACAATCATTGAGTTGAAAGCAGCTGCTGGGTTAGACGAATGGGCAGTAACAAGTTTGTAGTGAAGCGATTGACCGATCGACTGACTGACTGACTGACTGACTGATTGACTGACTGAGTGCTCGGATGCCGAACAGAGGAACGATTCATTTGGAATTGGATCGTGAATAGACAGACAAAACGAACAGAGAATGGATAAGCAGGAAAGGGAAGGACAGTAAATGAAGAGATAGAGATAATGGATTGAGAATAGCTGTTTTGTATTGTAAATGACCAAACATTAATTCATCTTTCATTTTAAGAAAATGTAATTGTGAAGAAAAATGTAAAAGAAAAAGGCCTTTTGAGGATTAAACTTTAATAATAATCTTCACATTAGCGGCTCATAGCTTTTGGTCTAAATATAATGATAAATTATGGCTAACTGTGTCAAAAATTGCAGGCCTGCAATTAATTATATTCTTTGCTCTTCAACTTTCATCGATCTTCTCAAAAGAAAGAAATTATGCGTAATAATTAATTCAAAACATTTCCTCTTATTCAAATTTTTCTTTACATATTATAGCTAAGTTTAATTTAATTAACAAATAGTTTATGGTTTCAGTAAGTTCTCAATTATTAGCATAAACAGAGTTAAAATTAATTTTCATTCATAAAAAAAACGATTTGCTGAAAAAATGAGTGAAAATTTTGTAAAGAAATCGATAGGACAAATAATAGGTACTACTGATCGTCAGCAGGCAAATAACTGGAAAATAATGTGTGCCATCTTCTTGCTTCAAACGATTATCAAATGAAAATGACTGTGAAGTGATGACAGCGCAATTGTCCGCTCTTTTTAATGTGAAAATGGAGCCTTTATATGTACATGAATGTACACGTTTATGGAAAAGTTTACTATTCAATCGTAATTTATATTATTAACTGTTTCAGCTTTTACTAGAATTATTTCAAGCTTTCGAATTAATTAAATATACACGCGCATATCTTAATTTCATACCTTTAAATAGCTATTGTTTATGATGAATGGCTAAATCTTCAAAAAAATAATTTAAAAAAATTAGATCTTCATTTTTAAAAAAAAAAAGTAAATTTTAAAAATGAATTTAGTAAAACATTTGAAATTGAAACTGATGTTTTGAAAAAGTTGAAAATTTTGATCAATTTTTGCAAGTTAAAAAAGAAGATTCATTTATATCATGGGAATGTTGATGATATAATTGATCAGATTACTTATCAGATAATTTCTAATAAATTATTCGTTTTGTAAATGAACAGCATTATTAAATAACTTAATTAACCAATTAACATATAACCAATTATAGATAAGGAATCGAGAATAAATGGAGAAAAGTGTACTAAACAAACATTTTGAGTTAACTGTCGCAGTGCCAATCGAAATACTGTGAATGAAAAATAATTGCCGCCTAAATTTCGTTTTGATTTTAATTCGATTGGATCTTTACAGTATGATCAATAAATTGATAGGATAGTTTACCTCAGTATATTGCTGCCCTTTGCGCTTCTCATTCATTATTGCTTGATAGTCAATCAATAAGAGATCAATATTATCAGCTTCAAAGACTTCTGACCTTTCTTATGGACAGCTGAGGTGTATGTGCGATGCGACGGCATTTAACTCAATATCCAATTTACGCAATGAATCTGACAAATTCTCGGCTATTTTTGCAAAGATTGCCTCGTATGATTATTTCAGATTCACTAAAAAAAGTACCACTGAACAATACACAATGCGTTGAATAACGGTAATATTCTTAAATGTAATATTGCAATTTCAGTTCTTGAGAAAA
>UPTC01000053.1:56115-85612 GCA_900537255.1 Acanthocheilonema viteae | reverse complement strand
GTGAGAAAAGTATTTTTAATAAAAAATAAGATAAATTTATTAAAGAGCAGAGTATCTGAATGCCTTTAATCCATAACATGTCGTGAATTTCAGTGAGACTAAAGTCATCATATTGGTTTCGGAGCGTTTGATAATATTAACACAAAATTCAATGGTTATAAAAAACTAACTACAAAACAACGATTCGCCAGATAAAAAAATCACTGCATAAGTGGTAATATAATAAATTGCAAAACATACTGGGCAAGTAGTTTGTCCAGTTTGGAAGCAACCAGTACCATCATTATAAATACAACAGCCGGTTTCATTTTCTTCCTTTTGATCAGCTTCAATTTGTTCAAAAATTCTTCGATCTTTACGCATACAAGGCGTAAATTTGGCACCCAGATGTACCAAATCAGCCTCAAAATTCAGTGAAATGTACAACATATATTTTTCATACAATAAAAATAATTTGTTGGTTGACCTAATTTTCAAATTAGTTCAGTCCATAATTGCTGCTAAAATAAGGTGACAGAAGTTTCACATAATACGTGACGATTACACGTGATCCTAATAATAATAGCTCGTGATAAAACTTGTCTAAATAGACCATTTATTTTTAAATAAAATATTTAATAGCCAATTTACTGATGCATACTTTTCTAGCTTTTTTCGATTGTGTAACCTTGAATTTTTGTAAGAATTGAATCCAACAATCAAAAATTCAAAAGAAGATTAAATATCGAAACAATTTCCATAATTGAAAAATAAAAACAATTAATTTAGACTTACAAATTTCGGTCCAAGCCAAATATTCTGCTGCACATAAATACTGACTCTTTTCAAAGTAACAGTGGTATGCAGCACATCAGCTGTTTTTTCTGTAAGACCGAATCCCCAAGGACCAATTCCATAAGTGTACAAACTAATTACAGTAACGAGTATTTGAACTGTCGTGATCCAATAAGTAAAGAAAGGCCTGAAAATAAGACAAGTGAATAAATTTTTTTAATTTTCTGGACACGAATCATATTTTAACTTAAGCCCTTTTGCACAATTCTTGATCACTTTAAAACCAAACTACTTGATGGTAACTTCAGATTACTTTAAATAAACGAGATCAACTTCAATTCATTTCAAATCAATTCCACTAATCAAACATACCTGCAATCAATGTAAGTATCTTCATTCAGCTGATAAACATCCTTCTTATAGCTTCGTTGAAAATATTTTCGCCATATTCCATAACCACCTCCAAAACGCTGACGATGCGAAACACAATACTTTTTTGATTTCAGCTCATTGTGTATCTAAAAATATCATAATTCATATGAAAAAAAGTAGTATATTTTTTTAGTCACAAGGTGTAAGTTATTTTTCTTCTTTCAATTATAGGTGGAACTTCAATTATCGATATTGGATCCTCCGTTTCAACATCCATTATTACACAAAAGTGAAAGAACTTTCTATCATCTTTTAAATATTTAGCATGTGAAACGAAATAAGCGCCTATAATTTTATCAATTTTCAATAAACGAAGCAGATATTGTTGATAAAGCAACATAAGCAACATTTTAATTAAATGGAACTCACATCCAACAGCAATCTTCTTCGCACATTTCTAAATGTTTCTACAGTTCCCTTCGTCTTTTTCTCATCAACAGCTTGAATGCATTGCAACCATTCCTAAAATGACATAAAACAATCTAACTCCGAAAACTTCTGGAAAGTGTCATATAAGCCTTTACTTTAGAAAAAACTTACTTTCGGACTCGAAAAAGCATTGCGCAATGATGTAGACGCTGCTGATTTCTCCTGGAAAATAATTAACTTATTATGCAAAGAAATAAGACAGAAACTAGACAATATTTAATTCCACAAAAATTCCACAAATATTTTGTAGATCCTTCTCATTAACTTTTAAACTTTAGAAAGAGACGCAAATTCTTTAAATCGAATAAAAATAAACAAATGGCCAAGAAAAACATAACGAATTATTTTAAGGATAAGTTTCTGTTTCATCGTGAACAAATCACATTTATTTGCTAAGCAGCGGAAGTGATAGTTAAGTACTGAAATCGTTTCCTCTCCAGCTAGCTTATTTTTTTGATACTCATTTCTATATGATAAAAAATAAGATTAATGGATAGAATAAGAGTGATTTAGGAAGTACGAAAAAAATATGTTCGAAATCAGTAAATGTTTCCCCACTGTTATCAAAGCATTTCTCTTCCAAATGTCTGACCGCATGCCGCACTTGTTAAAAAATAAGCAAGTCATGAAATAATGAAAAGAGAAAAAGACGAAAAAGAATAGAAAACTCGGAAAACAAATTCACTATAGACATGCTGAAACACTTCACTGAGGAGACCAAAAAAAAATTAGATCAACACAACAACGACTAAGATCTATGTACAAAGACTAATACGACCAGCGACTTGGAATCAAATTAATGTATAAACAAGGATAAGAAACAAACAATATTTTGGTGACTATTTAGTTGCATAAATTATGTGCTTTACAAAAATACCTGATTTGGAAGTCATTAGCTCCTGATTAATCCAAAATTATTTATTTTTTGAAAAATACGAAATAATTTTCTGCTTAATTTGATTGGGTTTAAGTATGTCTTTAAAAATATCGGCAGGAAATTAAAGCACTTGTACAGCTTATTTTGGAATTACTTCGTTTTTGAAACGCTGCTTCACTGCATTAAATTTCAGATTACGCCTGCATAAGTAGCTTCACAAAACTATTCCAAAACACATGAAGAATCTCTTAAAATTCTGTAATTAATTCTTTACCTCTCTCGAACATTGTAGCTGTATTTCCCGCACTTGAGGCCCATCGATTTTGCGTGTTCTTTCATGTACATTTCCATCGTCTTCCACTGGATCGTCTTCGGAATAAAACTTAAAGACAGCGAATAATGAAATTTGTGATAAATGTAACGAGATAAAACACATTCAATAAAACTTCCAAAAATCATTATTTATTTAGATGTCAAAAAATTTGTTTTAATTCAAAATTAAGTTCTGAAAAGATTTTTGAGATCCAAAAAAATCTCATAAAAATTTCATCTACCTAGAATTGGATTATTTCCTATTGAAGAGCTATCGAAATTCAATTAATATATGCAAAAACAACACAGAGAATTACCTTTTTATATTTTATCACAGATGGAAATTTCTCGTCACGCATTCCTTGACAACGATGCATTCGCAAGGAATTCGTTTGCTCTTCTAATAAAAGCAGAAAAATTTTTAAATTTTATTTCAATTTCTACCCTCGCTTATTACCATATCAATTCATTTTCTTACTAGAACTGGCGAAAGATTATTTATTCTGTAAACTATTAACAGAAATTATGCTTTACACTAACAACACAGGCTTTCCTGGATACCAATCTAACTGATTATAAAATACAATCTAATTTACTTATCATTTATTTTTCTTCAAATTTCAACTCTATCACCCATTCAAAATTTCTAACTTTTTAACAAAAAAAAACTTAAAATTTTTAACAAAATTTCTAACTATTTCTAAAAAATGATAGTTTAAGCTGATAATCCATTACATTCTCCTTTATTTTCTAATTTGATCTCATAAACCTCAATAAAAAACTATTCATGATATATAGAGTTGTGCTAATCCACTATTTCACAAAGCATAAAGTGAATATGAAAATCATTAAACAATTGCTCAATTGTTACAAGAACAGACGCGCTTCATTTGCAACAATGTTGCTTTTTTTCAAGTGCAAAATGGTAGTATTCCTGAACATAGAAAAAAATTCTTTAAAAAAAAAACATACAAATAAAATAAAAGTCATAAATTAAAATATGCAATCAAAAAATACCTCGTTCGGTATCGGAAATATCCGATAAAACTGTCGGTGAAGCATAATCAAAGAATACTTCGTCCTGTATAGACTCTATACTTGATAACGGTAAAGAATCCTTCAAATACCCTACAATTAGCATAAAATGCTCATCCCTATTGATTGAATATATTTCACCTTCTGCTTTATCATGCTTTTTTTTGGAAATTTTCCGAAAGTTCAAAAATTTTGGATCAAAATTTAAAATGAGACTTCTTGAAAATGTTCCACAAACAGTGTATGTATATTAAAATCTTAATGTATTTTCAATATTATTTGTCAAACTTTGTTTCTACTAATCTAAGATTTTAAGAATCACAATAAACTTATGCCTTTTTTTCCACCGCTTCATGTTCAATAATAGGTTCTTGAACTTGTGTTCTCACAACAGGAATTATAGATGTATTATATTTTGCTAACTCTGAAGACAATAGAGGTTTTGTCTGACCAATAACTTCCTTAGAAAGTGCAACATGTGCAACAGCTTCTACGTCTGACAGAAAATGAATTGCTGTGCGATTCTGAAAACTGATTGTCCTGATTCAGTTCATCAGTTCGGAACAGACTTTAATCTATGCCAAAAAACATGATATCGATACTTTTGGAATAAACATTCTGAACAAAATTCAAAGTACTCACCTTTTTAGGTAAATATACTTCAATTTCTTTTTCATTCTGCTTTTTAGGATCACCCGTTGTATTCACAAATTTATGACTTTCAAATTCAACTTCCGGAACTGTAGGCATACTTTTTGCTATAAAAATAAATATGATAGATTATTGAGAAGCATTAAATTTAGTAAAATGAATGAAAATATAAATTTTGGTTAATATGAGAAACAACTGAAATTTCAAAGTCACATATACTACTTTTTAAGAGTTTCGAGAAGTGATCGGAAAATTCTGAAGCTATAATGGAAGAATTACCTAATTTCAATGTCATGATATGCAATATTGAAAAGTAAAATGAAGCAAACGAAGATTTCTTGAGCTCGAATCGGAGATAAATAATATTCAAGAAAGTTTGCTGGTAGAAATTAAGAAATATAAAATTTCTTTGCAGATTGATATAGATAATACACTTGACATTCTATAAAATTCAGTTGAAACATTATTCTCACCAACGAAGGTGTCCGCAGTCGGTCCAATTCTGATACTGGTAATGTTCCCAGTTTGCTGAATGGAAAATGGTGCAAAACTGCCAGACACTCGTTTCACCGCAGCACAAGCCTTTTTTGGTTTTAACGTCCCTCTTAAAAAAGAAAATAAACTGGAAATTATGAAGAAAAATATACAACTGATGATACAAATCCTAGCTTTTAAGCTGTTCCCGAATATTGTACATCAAAACGTTTAAAAAAAGAAGGAAATGTAATATGATTCAATTCCTATTATATAGTATAAGAAATAGATAAAGTTGCATATACCAATTTAATGATAAAATGACAATTTTAGCAATGCATCCGGTAAAACCAAAAACTAAATTCAATATTATAAATATGATTGAAAAATTAGAATTACAACCTCTGTACTACTGAACAAATCCTATCGCAAACCATTTTCATAACACTGTCACGTCGTTCCAAGTGTTGCTGAGTAAGCCGGCTTGTACGGCTTTCTACCGATTTGCTTCTAGAAAATATTTCCTGAAAATGACATTGTGTAACAAAATTAAAAAATAAATCCTTCTTGAGGGAGTTTTTAAAGAATTAAAGGATTCAAGTTATAGCTTTTGTAGTTCCTCTACTATATTGTTTTAAAACTTACAGCAGTATCAACCGCAGGGGGCATAAATACAGCATCACGTATTTCGCTCTGAGGTGTAATACTCTTTGATGGTGATGGAACATCGCTCAGATCATCCAGAACTAAAGCCACATCCACATTATCATCATTTCTATCGTAATAATTTTGAAATATTTAAATCCCACAACCAGCATTCAAATTCCCGAAATTTAAAAAATAATATTTGCAAATGTCAGACTGAAAAAACTGAAATTCACGAATAAAGTTATAAATTGATCAAATTATTTCTTGCTTCGACTTTTGCCTACAAATAAATTTTCAACTGCAAATTATATTACTTAAAAAACAGCTGTTATATGTTATCCTGAATAAAACCATTGCTAAGCCTATCATTTCATAAATACGATCACCCCAAACACATATATTCAAATGATGATTAGTAAAATTATAACATACTTTGTGGCCTTAATTCTCTGGTTAATATATCTTCTTTAGGATTCCCATAATGTTTACAGATAAACCGTAGTCGACGGCAACTCCATTTCTGATCGACAAGTCCATCAGCTGATGACTGACAATTTTCTGACGATGGAACTCCGAAAAACTTTGCTGTCCCGTTTGATATCGTGTCTCGAATACTGAAATCATTGAGTTTTTTACTCGATATAGCCTTTCACGTCCAAACTTTAATTAGAAATTTATATCAAGATTTCTTATTATCTGCAAGAGACTAAGATATTTTGAAAATTCTAAAATATGTTAATTGTGTCAAATTTATTCCTCAAAGACATATTTAAAATAGTTTAACGTTTATACAGCAAACATGAATGAAATTATTTCAATATAAAAAAATAAAGACTTAGATCAATTCAAGTTTCGCAGAATACCCAAAAATTTGAACGAAATTGTACGTTATTTCTTTCTGACAAAAATTCATTTTGAAAGAGAAAAGATAACGAATATGATGAGATGGAAAAAAATTGAATGTTTTTCTCCAAAAAAAAATACATAAAACCATAAAAAATGCTCTTAGAAAAAAAAGATGAAATTGAAAAAGCGAAAAAATAACAGCTTACCTTTGTGCACGACTTAAAGGTCGGTAATTTCCGGATTCCTTTAACGAATTAGAAGATGATGAAAGAAACTGTATGTCCTAAAATTTATTTAAAATATAGAAAAATAATAATTTAGTTATCTGAAGTTATATTTTAAATTATATGACTATAATTGACAATATTACTGATAATTCAGTATTTATTCATTTATGTGTTTTTCCAAAGGCGTACTACATAAAATAAACTAAGAGCAATTAATAGAGTGCAAAGGTTTCGCCCTTCACGAAAATCTGTCATCACTTGAATTGTATGCATTAAATATGTTTGATAAAGATTTAAATGCATATACCACTGATGAAGGAATGAAGTAATCTGCTGGAGTGCTCAAACTTTTCATAAGCTTCTGCTGCATCGGCTTTGAACTCATACCTTCCGACGCATTACCATCATCCCTTGCAGTAATACTCTTCAGTGGCAGTGAGAGACGGGAACGATCTGGCTCACCAGACATTTTCCCTTTTCAATTTCCTGGCACTGAAAATATTCTCGAAAATATTATACTCCTAATCAAATGATTAGAGAGTGATCAGCGCAATTTATTTGATATATATATATATATATATATATATCAAATAAATTGCGCTGATCACTCTCTAATCATTTGATTAGGAGTATAATATTTTCGAGAATATTTTCAGTGCCAGGAAATTGAAAAGGGAAAATGTCTGGTGAGCCAGATCGTTCCCGTCTCTCACTGCCACTGAAGAGTATTACTGCAAGGGATGATGGTAATGCGTCGGAAGGTATGAGTTCAAAGCCGATGCAGCAGAAGCTTATGAAAAGTTTGAGCACTCCAGCAGATTACTTCATTCCTTCATCAGTGGTATATGCATTTAAATCTTTATCAAACATATTTAATGCATACAATTCAAGTGATGACAGATTTTCGTGAAGGGCGAAACCTTTGCACTCTATTAATTGCTCTTAGTTTATTTTATGTAGTACGCCTTTGGAAAAACACATAAATGAATAAATACTGAATTATCAGTAATATTGTCAATTATAGTCATATAATTTAAAATATAACTTCAGATAACTAAATTATTATTTTTCTATATTTTAAATAAATTTTAGGACATACAGTTTCTTTCATCATCTTCTAATTCGTTAAAGGAATCCGGAAATTACCGACCTTTAAGTCGTGCACAAAGGTAAGCTGTTATTTTTTCGCTTTTTCAATTTCATCTTTTTTTTCTAAGAGCATTTTTTATGGTTTTATGTATTTTTTTTTGGAGAAAAACATTCAATTTTTTTCCATCTCATCATATTCGTTATCTTTTCTCTTTCAAAATGAATTTTTGTCAGAAAGAAATAACGTACAATTTCGTTCAAATTTTTGGGTATTCTGCGAAACTTGAATTGATCTAAGTCTTTATTTTTTTATATTGAAATAATTTCATTCATGTTTGCTGTATAAACGTTAAACTATTTTAAATATGTCTTTGAGGAATAAATTTGACACAATTAACATATTTTAGAATTTTCAAAATATCTTAGTCTCTTGCAGATAATAAGAAATCTTGATATAAATTTCTAATTAAAGTTTGGACGTGAAAGGCTATATCGAGTAAAAAACTCAATGATTTCAGTATTCGAGACACGATATCAAACGGGACAGCAAAGTTTTTCGGAGTTCCATCGTCAGAAAATTGTCAGTCATCAGCTGATGGACTTGTCGATCAGAAATGGAGTTGCCGTCGACTACGGTTTATCTGTAAACATTATGGGAATCCTAAAGAAGATATATTAACCAGAGAATTAAGGCCACAAAGTATGTTATAATTTTACTAATCATCATTTGAATATATGTGTTTGGGGTGATCGTATTTATGAAATGATAGGCTTAGCAATGGTTTTATTCAGGATAACATATAACAGCTGTTTTTTAAGTAATATAATTTGCAGTTGAAAATTTATTTGTAGGCAAAAGTCGAAGCAAGAAATAATTTGATCAATTTATAACTTTATTCGTGAATTTCAGTTTTTTCAGTCTGACATTTGCAAATATTATTTTTTAAATTTCGGGAATTTGAATGCTGGTTGTGGGATTTAAATATTTCAAAATTATTACGATAGAAATGATGATAATGTGGATGTGGCTTTAGTTCTGGATGATCTGAGCGATGTTCCATCACCATCAAAGAGTATTACACCTCAGAGCGAAATACGTGATGCTGTATTTATGCCCCCTGCGGTTGATACTGCTGTAAGTTTTAAAACAATATAGTAGAGGAACTACAAAAGCTATAACTTGAATCCTTTAATTCTTTAAAAACTCCCTCAAGAAGGATTTATTTTTTAATTTTGTTACACAATGTCATTTTCAGGAAATATTTTCTAGAAGCAAATCGGTAGAAAGCCGTACAAGCCGGCTTACTCAGCAACACTTGGAACGACGTGACAGTGTTATGAAAATGGTTTGCGATAGGATTTGTTCAGTAGTACAGAGGTTGTAATTCTAATTTTTCAATCATATTTATAATATTGAATTTAGTTTTTGGTTTTACCGGATGCATTGCTAAAATTGTCATTTTATCATTAAATTGGTATATGCAACTTTATCTATTTCTTATACTATATAATAGGAATTGAATCATATTACATTTCCTTCTTTTTTTAAACGTTTTGATGTACAATATTCGGGAACAGCTTAAAAGCTAGGATTTGTATCATCAGTTGTATATTTTTCTTCATAATTTCCAGTTTATTTTCTTTTTTAAGAGGGACGTTAAAACCAAAAAAGGCTTGTGCTGCGGTGAAACGAGTGTCTGGCAGTTTTGCACCATTTTCCATTCAGCAAACTGGGAACATTACCAGTATCAGAATTGGACCGACTGCGGACACCTTCGTTGGTGAGAATAATGTTTCAACTGAATTTTATAGAATGTCAAGTGTATTATCTATATCAATCTGCAAAGAAATTTTATATTTCTTAATTTCTACCAGCAAACTTTCTTGAATATTATTTATCTCCGATTCGAGCTCAAGAAATCTTCGTTTGCTTCATTTTACTTTTCAATATTGCATATCATGACATTGAAATTAGGTAATTCTTCCATTATAGCTTCAGAATTTTCCGATCACTTCTCGAAACTCTTAAAAAGTAGTATATGTGACTTTGAAATTTCAGTTGTTTCTCATATTAACCAAAATTTATATTTTCATTCATTTTACTAAATTTAATGCTTCTCAATAATCTATCATATTTATTTTTATAGCAAAAAGTATGCCTACAGTTCCGGAAGTTGAATTTGAAAGTCATAAATTTGTGAATACAACGGGTGATCCTAAAAAGCAGAATGAAAAAGAAATTGAAGTATATTTACCTAAAAAGGTGAGTACTTTGAATTTTGTTCAGAATGTTTATTCCAAAAGTATCGATATCATGTTTTTTGGCATAGATTAAAGTCTGTTCCGAACTGATGAACTGAATCAGGACAATCAGTTTTCAGAATCGCACAGCAATTCATTTTCTGTCAGACGTAGAAGCTGTTGCACATGTTGCACTTTCTAAGGAAGTTATTGGTCAGACAAAACCTCTATTGTCTTCAGAGTTAGCAAAATATAATACATCTATAATTCCTGTTGTGAGAACACAAGTTCAAGAACCTATTATTGAACATGAAGCGGTGGAAAAAAAGGCATAAGTTTATTGTGATTCTTAAAATCTTAGATTAGTAGAAACAAAGTTTGACAAATAATATTGAAAATACATTAAGATTTTAATATACATACACTGTTTGTGGAACATTTTCAAGAAGTCTCATTTTAAATTTTGATCCAAAATTTTTGAACTTTCGGAAAATTTCCAAAAAAAAGCATGATAAAGCAGAAGGTGAAATATATTCAATCAATAGGGATGAGCATTTTATGCTAATTGTAGGGTATTTGAAGGATTCTTTACCGTTATCAAGTATAGAGTCTATACAGGACGAAGTATTCTTTGATTATGCTTCACCGACAGTTTTATCGGATATTTCCGATACCGAACGAGGTATTTTTTGATTGCATATTTTAATTTATGACTTTTATTTTATTTGTATGTTTTTTTTTTAAAGAATTTTTTTCTATGTTCAGGAATACTACCATTTTGCACTTGAAAAAAAGCAACATTGTTGCAAATGAAGCGCGTCTGTTCTTGTAACAATTGAGCAATTGTTTAATGATTTTCATATTCACTTTATGCTTTGTGAAATAGTGGATTAGCACAACTCTATATATCATGAATAGTTTTTTATTGAGGTTTATGAGATCAAATTAGAAAATAAAGGAGAATGTAATGGATTATCAGCTTAAACTATCATTTTTTAGAAATAGTTAGAAATTTTGTTAAAAATTTTAAGTTTTTTTTTGTTAAAAAGTTAGAAATTTTGAATGGGTGATAGAGTTGAAATTTGAAGAAAAATAAATGATAAGTAAATTAGATTGTATTTTATAATCAGTTAGATTGGTATCCAGGAAAGCCTGTGTTGTTAGTGTAAAGCATAATTTCTGTTAATAGTTTACAGAATAAATAATCTTTCGCCAGTTCTAGTAAGAAAATGAATTGATATGGTAATAAGCGAGGGTAGAAATTGAAATAAAATTTAAAAATTTTTCTGCTTTTATTAGAAGAGCAAACGAATTCCTTGCGAATGCATCGTTGTCAAGGAATGCGTGACGAGAAATTTCCATCTGTGATAAAATATAAAAAGGTAATTCTCTGTGTTGTTTTTGCATATATTAATTGAATTTCGATAGCTCTTCAATAGGAAATAATCCAATTCTAGGTAGATGAAATTTTTATGAGATTTTTTTGGATCTCAAAAATCTTTTCAGAACTTAATTTTGAATTAAAACAAATTTTTTGACATCTAAATAAATAATGATTTTTGGAAGTTTTATTGAATGTGTTTTATCTCGTTACATTTATCACAAATTTCATTATTCGCTGTCTTTAAGTTTTATTCCGAAGACGATCCAGTGGAAGACGATGGAAATGTACATGAAAGAACACGCAAAATCGATGGGCCTCAAGTGCGGGAAATACAGCTACAATGTTCGAGAGAGGTAAAGAATTAATTACAGAATTTTAAGAGATTCTTCATGTGTTTTGGAATAGTTTTGTGAAGCTACTTATGCAGGCGTAATCTGAAATTTAATGCAGTGAAGCAGCGTTTCAAAAACGAAGTAATTCCAAAATAAGCTGTACAAGTGCTTTAATTTCCTGCCGATATTTTTAAAGACATACTTAAACCCAATCAAATTAAGCAGAAAATTATTTCGTATTTTTCAAAAAATAAATAATTTTGGATTAATCAGGAGCTAATGACTTCCAAATCAGGTATTTTTGTAAAGCACATAATTTATGCAACTAAATAGTCACCAAAATATTGTTTGTTTCTTATCCTTGTTTATACATTAATTTGATTCCAAGTCGCTGGTCGTATTAGTCTTTGTACATAGATCTTAGTCGTTGTTGTGTTGATCTAATTTTTTTTTGGTCTCCTCAGTGAAGTGTTTCAGCATGTCTATAGTGAATTTGTTTTCCGAGTTTTCTATTCTTTTTCGTCTTTTTCTCTTTTCATTATTTCATGACTTGCTTATTTTTTAACAAGTGCGGCATGCGGTCAGACATTTGGAAGAGAAATGCTTTGATAACAGTGGGGAAACATTTACTGATTTCGAACATATTTTTTTCGTACTTCCTAAATCACTCTTATTCTATCCATTAATCTTATTTTTTATCATATAGAAATGAGTATCAAAAAAATAAGCTAGCTGGAGAGGAAACGATTTCAGTACTTAACTATCACTTCCGCTGCTTAGCAAATAAATGTGATTTGTTCACGATGAAACAGAAACTTATCCTTAAAATAATTCGTTATGTTTTTCTTGGCCATTTGTTTATTTTTATTCGATTTAAAGAATTTGCGTCTCTTTCTAAAGTTTAAAAGTTAATGAGAAGGATCTACAAAATATTTGTGGAATTTTTGTGGAATTAAATATTGTCTAGTTTCTGTCTTATTTCTTTGCATAATAAGTTAATTATTTTCCAGGAGAAATCAGCAGCGTCTACATCATTGCGCAATGCTTTTTCGAGTCCGAAAGTAAGTTTTTTCTAAAGTAAAGGCTTATATGACACTTTCCAGAAGTTTTCGGAGTTAGATTGTTTTATGTCATTTTAGGAATGGTTGCAATGCATTCAAGCTGTTGATGAGAAAAAGACGAAGGGAACTGTAGAAACATTTAGAAATGTGCGAAGAAGATTGCTGTTGGATGTGAGTTCCATTTAATTAAAATGTTGCTTATGTTGCTTTATCAACAATATCTGCTTCGTTTATTGAAAATTGATAAAATTATAGGCGCTTATTTCGTTTCACATGCTAAATATTTAAAAGATGATAGAAAGTTCTTTCACTTTTGTGTAATAATGGATGTTGAAACGGAGGATCCAATATCGATAATTGAAGTTCCACCTATAATTGAAAGAAGAAAAATAACTTACACCTTGTGACTAAAAAAATATACTACTTTTTTTCATATGAATTATGATATTTTTAGATACACAATGAGCTGAAATCAAAAAAGTATTGTGTTTCGCATCGTCAGCGTTTTGGAGGTGGTTATGGAATATGGCGAAAATATTTTCAACGAAGCTATAAGAAGGATGTTTATCAGCTGAATGAAGATACTTACATTGATTGCAGGTATGTTTGATTAGTGGAATTGATTTGAAATGAATTGAAGTTGATCTCGTTTATTTAAAGTAATCTGAAGTTACCATCAAGTAGTTTGGTTTTAAAGTGATCAAGAATTGTGCAAAAGGGCTTAAGTTAAAATATGATTCGTGTCCAGAAAATTAAAAAAATTTATTCACTTGTCTTATTTTCAGGCCTTTCTTTACTTATTGGATCACGACAGTTCAAATACTCGTTACTGTAATTAGTTTGTACACTTATGGAATTGGTCCTTGGGGATTCGGTCTTACAGAAAAAACAGCTGATGTGCTGCATACCACTGTTACTTTGAAAAGAGTCAGTATTTATGTGCAGCAGAATATTTGGCTTGGACCGAAATTTGTAAGTCTAAATTAATTGTTTTTATTTTTCAATTATGGAAATTGTTTCGATATTTAATCTTCTTTTGAATTTTTGATTGTTGGATTCAATTCTTACAAAAATTCAAGGTTACACAATCGAAAAAAGCTAGAAAAGTATGCATCAGTAAATTGGCTATTAAATATTTTATTTAAAAATAAATGGTCTATTTAGACAAGTTTTATCACGAGCTATTATTATTAGGATCACGTGTAATCGTCACGTATTATGTGAAACTTCTGTCACCTTATTTTAGCAGCAATTATGGACTGAACTAATTTGAAAATTAGGTCAACCAACAAATTATTTTTATTGTATGAAAAATATATGTTGTACATTTCACTGAATTTTGAGGCTGATTTGGTACATCTGGGTGCCAAATTTACGCCTTGTATGCGTAAAGATCGAAGAATTTTTGAACAAATTGAAGCTGATCAAAAGGAAGAAAATGAAACCGGCTGTTGTATTTATAATGATGGTACTGGTTGCTTCCAAACTGGACAAACTACTTGCCCAGTATGTTTTGCAATTTATTATATTACCACTTATGCAGTGATTTTTTTATCTGGCGAATCGTTGTTTTGTAGTTAGTTTTTTATAACCATTGAATTTTGTGTTAATATTATCAAACGCTCCGAAACCAATATGATGACTTTAGTCTCACTGAAATTCACGACATGTTATGGATTAAAGGCATTCAGATACTCTGCTCTTTAATAAATTTATCTTATTTTTTATTAAAAATACTTTTCTCACTACAGCTTTCCCGGTCTCAGTTATTCATACGCTTATATTGCTCATAAAGTTTTTATCCTTGCTGCTCTTTTTATTTCATTTAGAATCTTTTTCCGGTAGAACTCAGTAAAGCACCGTCTAAGAGAAATGTTTTTGCTGCACTAGAATAAAAAAACGCGCAAACGAAAAAAAATGTAGTAATTATGAGAATTTTAAGAGCAATGCAATGATGTTTAACACCAATGGGTGAGTAATATTTTAAAGAAAAATATTTTAATGAGAGAAATGCGAACTTTGTTTATTACTTAATCAGCTACTTAATCTTCCCAACTTTTAGTCATTGATAGCCACATTAGCAAGGTGGAAGAAAGGCAGTCTGGGTCCAGAAGGTCGTGTATCGGGCGCTGTTTGTGGTCAAGATCCGAGGTATGCTTTATGAATTGCTTTTAATCATTTTTAATCAGATGTCGGTATATTTCCGTGAATATGTTTAAAAAATCAAAGTCAAGTGATACAGATATTGCGAGGATCCAGTTTCCGTGAAGCCGTATGAATGGCCGGATGATATGACGCAGTGGCCTGTAAGTTTATTACTTTTGTTACATTATTATATGTTTGGACATGACGAAATTAAAAATTAATGATTAACATGGCGGAGCAGCAAATCATTGATAATTGGTGTTTTTATGTGAAAATAGTTATTGACAAATGAGCAGTGTATTTAAATATTCGATTTTCGGTAGATATGCAAATACACAACACCTTTTGTACCCGAGAATATGATGCACATGCAATGTGAAATCACTGGTCGACCTTGCTGCATACAGTTACATGGACAATGTCGTATAACTACCAGAGATTATTGCGATTTTGTGGAAGGATATTTTCATGAAAATGCAACACTTTGTTCACAGGTAATGTTGCCTTCGTTATCACTACTACTACTTACTACTATTTTTTTACTACATTTATAATAGCCTGGGATCATGATTCCAAACAGTTTTTTATGCATGATCTGGGAAAAAAATTATTGATTATGTTCGCCAAAAGATGTGTTAATATTAAAATAAAAGAAATACAAATAATAATAACAATAGTTTTCAAATCAAAATTTATTTAACGAGAACAATAGATAAAGTCAGCATTAATTATTCATTTAATCCTCAGATTGAATCCTTCATCTCTTATGTTTATCTCAGAGAAGCATGACGAAAAACAGAGCGAGATTTAGATCACTGTCAAATAGTTTTACCTTTTGAGTGGCCTTAATTTTTTGGTCATTGGTTTTTCAGCATGATAATTCCAATGTCGCAGAATTTAAACGGTTGATGGAACGCTGATATGAATTTATTACAGGTATCATGTTTGGGTGAAATATGTGGAATGCTTCCATTTTTGCGAAAAAATCAGCCAGATCAGTGGTATCGTCTGTTTATACCACTTTTCCTACATGCAGGGTTATTTTTTGATATTTATTTTTGCTTAATGCGATTATTCAAAATTTTGGTGACAAATAAGTGCAAACCTTTTTTTTGGTCATGTTTGCGCAAATTTTTCGTTTTCCAGGATAATTCATTGTATTTTAACAGTTTTTATTCAAATTCTATACATGAGAGATTTGGAAAAATTGCTTGGATGGGCACGCATAGCACTTCTTTATATGGTATCTGGTATTGGTGGGTATTTGGCGAGTGCAATTTTTGTTCCTTATAAGGTAAGTAAATTACATGTAAACAGTATTATTCAGATTAGTCGAATAATCGAATAGTAAAGCTTAGTCAGTTTTAAAACAACAAAATCATTAGATGGTACTGTGATGTTGGAATTCATATATTAATTTTCAGAAGTAAAAATGTGATGAATATTTCAGCCAGAAGTTGGTCCAGCAGGATCACATATTGGAATGTTTGCCACGATGTATGTCGATGTGCTTTATAGCTGGTAAAAACTTTCTTTTTCATAGCTTTTAAAACGCATTAAATTTGCAATTTTGAACTCATTACTTACATTCTTAATGCTTATCAGTTAATATGTTTTAGGAATCTCCTGGAAAGACCTTGGCAAGCAGTAATGCAGCTGAGTTTATTTACTCTAGCGCTTTTTGCTCTAGGAACATTGCCATGGATTGATAATTGGGCACATTTGTTCGGCTTCATCTTCGGAATTTTGATATCTTTAGGTGAGTTAGTCTGATTTAAGATTCGAAATTTGGACCAATTTTTTTGTACGAATTTGAAATACCACAATATTTAACATGATTTTATAACAAAAAAATAGATTTTTTATCTGGGCTACTATTTACCCGAATTTTTCTTAAGACTTAAACATTGAAGTCTACTTCGAGCTATTTGTGTGTTGATTTTCTAATTTACGTAATTTAGAAACATCAAAACATGATGCATCCATTAATTGCATATATTTCATGTTGTACTTTTTTTTATGTAGTCTACACATTCTTTAATGTTATTGAGACGTCCATTTTTTGTTATAATGTGCCGAGTCACATTTGCATGCTATAATTTCCATAATCAAAACTCATCATACAATTCGCACCATCTATAATTATTTGGAATATATTAATTGGAAAATAAATGCATTTCTAGTATGCATCTGAGGATTAAATTTTTAGCTGTACTTCCGTATATTCAAACAAAGCGTCATAATCGTGCGCAACGACTAATAATTGTGGTCACATCACTTTCCACTGCACTTGGTTTATTCATCGTTCTATTGGCTATCTTTTATTGGTCATCCGGTTTCAGTTGCGTGTATTGCGAATATTTCAATTGCATACCCTATACCGACCATTTCTGTGATAACCAAGGATTAAGATTAAAGAATTGGTTACCAATATGATTTCTTGTATAATTTCATCAATTTATTAGTATTTTGCTTTTTATGAGTTCGAGGAATTTATTCCCACTATTATTACTGATCGCTTTTTTCTTCATTAGTCGAAATTTTTTTGGACTGCTGTGATGAGTTTTGTACTTTACAAGAAGCTTTCTTTATCTTTTTCTTCAAACATTGCGGAGTCTTTCTAAACTTATGAAAAAGATCCGCGATTGGGATTGTTAATGTTTTTTATTCTCCAGACTTTCAAATTAAGAAAAAATTTTCACTTGCTTTATCATGCAAATACCGAGTTTTATAGTTGTTCTGGATATCATGTTTTGTAAGATTGTTGAACATGTCAGGATTTTTTTTTACATCTCATTTTCCGTTGTTAGTATCAAAATTTGTTTCATCGCACTTATCTTTGCTTTCTTATATTACATGTTTTAAAAAGTGAATCTATCCTTCATTGTTTTCACATATCTGTTTTATTTTTGTTTCATTTCATTTTAAAAATTTTCAATTTACATTTGTTTGCTTAATTTTTTTGCTTAATTCAGATATTATCACTTAAAGTTGTTGATTTGTCTTATTTGTATTTTTGGTTTTTAACATTTATTTGTAATTTTGTTTGTTTTTCATTCGCAAATAATTTCTTCTTTCCGGTGAACATACCTTTCAAGCAAAACATTTTTGTTAAACGGATTATCTCTTCTTAACTTATCTCGTGCCTTATTTAGTACTTAAGTGTAATTTAAGCTAGTACTGTTGCCATGACTTGGGATTTTAAAAATTATACTTATTAAATATTTGAGGAGAAAGTACTATTTATTCCATAAGTTATGCATAAATGTCACACCAGTATTGATACGAAAGTGCCTTAGCAGATAAATGATAAATTGTTTTAAAGAAGATAAAGCTTGATCCTAGATACGTAAATTAAAAATTTATTTAAATGATAAAAACTAGCTTTAAAATATTGGTTGTATTGTATATTTTCAGGGTGATTTTGTTTATATTTATTTACATTTTTTAGTAAAGTGTCTGTCAAAAACCTTATACTTTTAGTCCATCTTTTCGATAAATTCTGATTTATAGTAGTAGTGCTTTGACATTATTACTTGATAACGGGTAACCAAAAATAAAAGTGGTTAAAATTTCAGCCAAATGAGAAAAGTGTTCAATTTACTTATAGAAAATCAAACAAAAATAATATTCTGAAGAATGCTTGGCATTCATTCACATAACATCGTGTAAAATCATTACGTTATGTATGTTGGACTTTCGTTCATAGTTTTCCCGGGTCATATTGGGATCAATTTTGATTGTCGATCAGATACTTTGATATATCTGAATATGCAGATTTTCAGATGTATCTGAAGAACGGTTATGTCAAGTAAAGGGTTATTGAATGGTTGCGTTGAATCACTTTTAATTGATAAGTAATTAACTGATGGCTAAATGTTACTGATTTCTACGTCAAGTACAATTCAAATACGTTCTCTGATACTTATGCAAGTGCTAGCCGGAAAATTATCCGACTTAATTATAATTTTTGAAATCGAAATTAAAATGCCTCGTACGGTACAACCGATAGAGCCACTGTGATTTTTTCCCAGTTATATGCCATTTTTTCAGCACTGTGATCCGATTCATCGATCTTCAATGCTGATCGGCTGACAGATGGCTTTCAATTAATTGCTTGTTGAAATTGATCTATTTTTTTTTGCAATTTTTAAAGACCAGCAACGTCACGGTCTGTGTAACTGGCCATTATGCTGCAAGTGTCATTTTTAATTGCAAGTAATGAAAAACCGAAAATTTAAGAAGCTTAACTTTTAAGTTGATGCACACATCTATTCTTTATATATTGAACTCTAATAAAGTGTAAAAATTGGTTCGGTTTGATGTTTAAAGTGCTCTGGACAGTTTTTGTTGAAGGTAGAGCATATACCCACATAGAAATACCACTCATTAAAATCACAAAAGCATCTCATCAAATGAAATCTTCGAATAGTGTCGCTCACTTTTAGCTTTAAGGGGCCATTTCGGCTTTTGGTTCTTCTTCCTCTCTCTCCCTCTCTTTGTCTCTCTTTTCTCTCTGTTCATATATGTCCATCATACATTGATGGTCGGAAGATTTCATTTTGTCTTTCGTGCCCTTTCATTCACCTTCTCCCGCACCTCTTATTTCTCTTTTGTCCTTCCGGAATCTCGTACCACTATCAATAACACTCCACTTTCCGTTCCCATTTTAGCATCATTACTCCCTCTCTCCCTCTCTCTCTCTCTCTCTCTCTTTTCAATCTCATTAAAAAGTATTGAGTGAGGGCTGTTGAGATGATGATGATGATGGTTGTGATGGTCAGTGGTAGTAGTGGGTATTGGTGATCGGTTCTGGCTGGCTGTTGTGTTATGTTGCTTAATATGTCTGCATTTTGACCTCAACAATGGAACCTTTGCTCTTCTCATTCTTCCTTGCTTCTTTATAAGCAAAGAGTTGGGGTTGTGTGGATTGACCTCCGTTAATGTTCTTCTTCATTGATTGTATTGGCTTTCATTGTTATTGTCATTCACTTCCATTCCTTTCTACCTTATAACAATGAAATTATATGCCGGGTTCACTGCGGTTTCTTTCTTTACTCGCAACTTTTAGCGTCTCATTATAGCATCATTTGAATTCATTCTTTCTTACTATTAATAATGTAATTAGGGAAAAGAGAGCTATTGGTTTAGTGGAAGCAATTAGGTAAGTAATATTATGAGTTTTTTTCTCACTGAATTCATCAACTTTTAATTAGAAATTAAAGAAAAATTTAGAGAATTAGAGAAATAGTTTAAAAAACTTTCTTTAACACTCGAAATTTTTTTATTTGATTTTTTTTTGAGGGGTAAGGCGGAGGGGAAGGAAACTTCAATTATTTTATAGGATTTATTTTTAGACATTATCGAAATATTAATTTCACTTTTCTAAAAATTATTTCATTTGAAATCAAATGGAACATTTTATTTTTAAACTTACCTTATTTCATGCTTATCACTTATGTAAGAAAATTTCGAAATAATAAGATACAGTTTTGACAGATACACTTTGTCTGCTAGATGTAGTTAGAATATGATGTCATTTATCTGTGAATAATTGGTTTCTTGAAATATAGAAATTTTAACATAATTATAATTATCCTTTTAATGGACCTGCTTATAGAAATTGTACAATTAATGTGATCACGATTAAGCTGTCAGCAAAAATTTTCTTCAATAATATTATTAGAATTGTGAATTACCAGTTTGTGTGGTAGCGCCGCTATGGAAAATGTCTAATTTTCGAGCATCCAGTTGGAACAGTTTTTGCGAAAAGCAAAAAACTGAGCAAGGAGATTTTAGAGAAGACTGGAATGATTGAAAAATATGTGAATAGAGAGAAAGAAGGAAATTGCAAAAATTGATAATTAGTGGGTGTGCTATGCTGTGTTTATTCGCTAAATTTAATACCCCTCAAAATTCGTCAATGCATACATTTCGACTCGTTAAATTTTCATATCTCAATTTTATTCGTTCGACTTCTTTTCCTTCTTCGATATTGGAATGGATTTGCGTATTCCTATATTATAAAATATGAATTGTGTTCATTAGATGGATAGTATTTTCGGAAAAATAACTTTCATTTGGACAACTTATTTTGTTAACGTTTCATTGTTAGGTTATGTTCAGCAATCATATATCTTATATAATTGGAGAGATTTCAGATCATTGCGAGTAATTATGTACTTTATATAATTTCGGATTTTACCAGTCATTCATTTAAACTGCTAATGCTTCATGTTTTTTTTCCTACAATTCTGAGTCTTTTATATGATTACGTGGAAAGAAATAAAAAAGCCAATGGTTTAATCAGTTAGAAATTAGTAATGCAATTACTCGACAATGTATTTAATAAGTCAATTTGATGTTCCTCTTGCGGACGTTAATTCCTTTTACAGTTTGCTTCTCTATGTGCTAATATTTACGCTTGTACTTTTTTTTATAATAGCATTATTGACTTATCTGATAATCGTTAGAATATTTTTTACTTATTTCCTTTAAAAGTACATTCTTTATTTCTAAGGCTCTTACCGCTTTTCACAAATTATTATTTTCTTTGATTTTCTTTTTGAAATTTTATAAAAAGATTATTTCTAAAAGCGTTACTGACAATCCTTTTCCAAATGTATTTTTGATACAGCAAATCAGTTATCTGATTTAAGTTTATCTTTCCATTCTATAAGTATAATAGATCCGGAACAGTTTTGCTAAGATTTAAATGATTGCAGATGAATAAATTTAGTATTCAATTAATTTATTAAACATTACGTTAGTCTGTTTCAACTTTCTAATTGAATTGGTTTTGTTTCTTTTTTTTGAAACTGTAGGAGAAATGAATACTTAGATCGTTGATAATACTGTTTGAGTTTTGCATTAGTTTATATTCAGCATTGTTTTCTTTGTCCAGCTGTTGAATCTTGAATTACCTTAGTGCTTCCTTGCTTTAATCTTACTGTAATTTAATATTCTGGTCATTTTTGATAAAAATCAGATAAAGTTGCTGAAATCTTCGAAAGATGCGAATTTTTGATAACTTTTTAGCTCTAAATTTGTAATGCACAATTTGTTTTTATTTTGATGATGATATTTCATTTATAAAGTAATTTTAATTAACCTATGTCATTGACATTATTTATTTAACTAAAACTTTCATAATATTTCTTAAAACTTTGCATAATGTTCAATAATAAAGTCTGGTTTATTTTAGCATTTGTTATGATGAGTTAAATTAATCTAAATCATAACAGTTAGCATTTATAATGTGTAGTGATTTTCTTTAATTTATTGCTACTTATTTTATAGTTGTAGTCGTTGATTATCTGTTTGTCTCAGGTGATAAATTTATTATGAGAGTAATTTTGATTTAAGAGAGCCGAATTAAATTCAATTGAAATCAAACTAACTAGAATGTCGTTCATAAAATTCCATTGTACTATTATTTATATCTAACATTATTTATCACTTTAGTAATGCATTATTCTAACTATATCATTTTCTTTCTGTATTATCTTTTTGTTCATAGCGATATGCAATTCTGTTAGGATTATTGTTTACCTTTTTTTTTTAAAAGAATAATTTCACAAATATAAAATTGTTCTCTTTTAAGATGGAAATATCAAATCTTACAGCTTTTAGTGCATTTCTTCACAATTAAATGTTAGTGGACGTTTTTATAGTTACCTTATGGAGGAGAGAGGGATTCATTATTTGACAAGATTTCCTGTCCAACATTAGTGGACTATTTCCAGTTTTCACCTTGCAATAGAAATTATTTTCAGAGAATTGAAATAATCATTCGTTGTATTACATCTTTCAAATTCATTGATATCATTTTCATGCTTCAATTCTGACTTTTGATTACGTCCATTTTATATAATCTTTCGAAAAATTGAAACCAATCATGTCTTCTATTTAGTGAGGGTGAGTATAAAATAGTGATGAAGAGGAGAGAGGAAATATGCAGACATCGGTAAGGTTGAGAGGTTGAACGATTAAATGTTTGTATAAGCATAGTATCATCAAAATTTTGGCAGATTGATTTTGTGGACAAATGTTTGTTGGATGGATGAGTTGTAAGGAGTAACGGATAGTAACAGTAACGATAGAAATGCTAATTTGAAGTTAGATAATATTCTGGAAATCGATTTGGTGGATAGAGAAGATGTTGTTAACTTTACGAGACGGGATTGAGGATTACATTGAAGACTCTGTAAATATATTTTCCTTGCTTTTTTTTGCATTTTATGATTCAGTACTTTTTTTTCATCATTGTATATTTTGCTCTATTTTTTACATAGCTGATAGCTTTTGTGGATTAAACTTTTGGATCGAAATGCATAAATTTTGTTAAACTGATTAAAATTTCGGAAGAAAAGAATTTTCAACTTGTCGGTTTTATTTTTGACTTATTATTAGTTGAAAGAGGATGAGAAGTGACGTTTAAAAATTTTAATCTGAAGAGATTTATTTATTCAGAAAATGACAAATTTGATAAGATTTCTTCGTCTAATTTGTTTTTGACCTTGCCTCATTTTATGTTGAAATTAATGTTTGACAAGTTTGTGAATGTTCAACGCTGAGCATCTTTTTTTTTCGTCTCTTTATCTTTTCCTTGAATGCGACATTGACCCTTTCAAAGTGATATAATAGCTTGAAAGAAACATTTTGAGAATGGAGTTTTGGGACTGCTCAGTGTCAGAAATGCTACGCCTAAAATTTGCAAGTAAAAGCATAATTAGCTTATTATTTTTTTGCTTACAGTACTTTTGAATGATTATTTTACAAATATTTTCAAACTGAAAAAAATTTTTTTCAAAATTTATCATAATGTAATTTTCATGTTGCAAAGAAATGATCAAAATTTCTGTACTTTCAAGTAGAAATAGTTCAAGAAGATTACTTTTCTATTTGAAAAATAAAATCATTTCCTAGGACAAAAAATTTTCTTTTTCTCATTGATGATTGTTTTGCAGATTTTTTTCTTCGAAATTATAAATCAAAAAAATGCTGAATAGTTTTAGTGAGCAAGTTTGACACAGCTTATTTGTAACTTGATATGAATACAATAATCTGTATTTCAACTGTCATTTTCTTTGTGATTTGCTACCTTAAGCGTAAACCCACAAAAAAATTGTAATAATCATTGATTTGATGCATAGTCTTGACGTAATCACCAAAAGAAGGACCTGCAATACGTTTCGAAAATAAAAAAAATCGCTGAAATATAATACTTATTTTTCGCATTGATTCCTTATTTTGAAATAAAAATAAAATTTCATTTGTTTCATAATTTAATTTGGATTTTTCAGGGGTGGAGGAGAAACAAGAAGTTGGAGAATTTTGAAAACTCATCATCATTGCTAATGTATTAAAATGTTTTTTAGATAATAATTTAGCTTTAGTTTCTGAGTTTTAGATAGTGAAAAATACTCGAGATTTAATGCTTTTTTCTCTTGAATTCTGAAATTTCTGGAGCAGCAAGTTTTTCTTTCTTTTTTCTGTTTTTTTCCTCCTAGCATAATGTTTTCGTTTTAATAATTACGAGTTGCGAGCAGTGGAAGATGAAGGAGAGAGGAAATATGCAAACAGGCAGTCTGAGAGGGAAGGGAAGAACGATGAGTGTATGTGAATAATACGAATATTTTATTTTATGAAAATTTATGAAAAAAATAAAGGTTGAATTTTACATCGAATTCTAAGTTTATAATATATATAAATGATTTGAATCACATTTCTTATCCACACAATTCTTCTTTTTGTTTTGTTAATTTCTCTATCTTTCTCTCTGTGTAGAATGTTTTCTAGTAATAGATATTTGACTTAGTTTGAGGCGTAATGGATGAAAGGGGATCTTTTTGCACGCTCAGGGAGTAAATAAGGATAACTGGGTTAGACGATGGATGGCCACTATGAGTTTCGGACATTAGCTTGTATATTCTCAATCCTCCACTATCCAGTACTAGTCTCGAACCAAACGTCGATAATTTTATTCTCATGCTATTTCACCAATTCTGTTTAAGGAGGCGCTGTTCATGTTTCTCTTTTCCTTCTCCTTCTTTTTCTTCTTTTCCTCCTCCTTTTACGGGTGGTAGCTTGGCGTTCGATTTGAAATGTAGTCAGGAATAAATTGAACTGGAGGAGAGATTCGACATTTGTCACCATTTTTACGGCTATCGTTACAAAAAATTCTCCGAAACTTTTATATGTTTCAATCATCCAATTTTTTTTCAGTTTATTAAGACGTAGTATCGATATATATTTTCTTTTTTTCTTAAATGATCTAGTTTCTGAACACGGTAGGATATGAAAATCAGGTTTGTTACAGTTCATTGATTTCACAAACAGTCAATATAATTAAATAGAACAAATAGAAACTATCTTATGCATGATAACATTTTACTCTTCTTTCTAATGCATAATTTTATGGATTCTAAGTAAGCATTATTCCAAGCTGTTTGATCCTTAAAAATATATTTTATTTAAAATATATTGAAAATGATGGCCAGTGGTACTCAAGATTTAATATTATCTCAGTTATGAATTGTGGATATGAAAAAATGATTAATTTCGAGTTTTTTTTTTCTTTATTATGTTCGTCTTATACGTTTATGCGTGTTTATATACTTTTTAGTTCCTAATTTTACTGCTTACTTTTTTCAGTAAAAAATATGAATGAAAAAAAAGAGAACGGATCTGAATTAAATGTAATGAAAGAATAGGATATAAAATCTTTCGACAAAAACAGATCTCCTCTCCTTTGCAGTTTTATAAGTTAAAATATCGTTGAATTTAGAAGGAGGAATGGTTTATTGTTGTGTAAATGTGATGCAAGTCGATGTTTCATCTCAATCTGTCATTATCAGTCATGTTATCGAACGATGTTTGTATTGCAGTTCGTGATGTTTCTTACCGTTCTTCGTTGGCGTTTCTGTCAGCAACGAAAACGTGCTTGAATGTATTTTATCATCCATCTTTTAGCCTTTTAACAACAATATCATTTTGTCATCATTTTTTCTCCTCTATTTTGCGGAATTTGTTTTTTTTTTCCAAGATTAGGAGTTGATGTATTTTAATGCTTTTTACTAGCAGTTGTTGTTGTTTTTTTGACATTTCACTTCACTTACATAGTACATACAGTATTGCAAGCATGAACAGTTGTAATATATTTTTCTAAGAAAATTCACATATAGGATTGTCTTCTTTTTCCTTCAATTCATCTCTCTTTTCCTGAAAAGAATTTGGGAACTCTTTAATTTAGACTAAATTACATAAAATTTGAGCAAAATCAGTTCAAAAATTCAAACTACTAGCCGAGTTGTTTGCTCTTTTTATTCTAGCTGTAATAGTTATAAATCTTAGATACATTAAAAGATCTGTGTTGTGTATTTCTGAATCCGATTGTAATTTGCTAAAATTTAAATTATCTTTAATCGTTTATCGTTTTCATAGTATTTAATTTAGTTCAGTAAAATCTAATGGCCACTCTTGAGTTGACATTAAAGCTGTATTACTTCAGTGATTGTCATTGCATTTAGTTATAAAGTAACATTTGGAAACAATCCAACATAGAAGATGAATTTGTCAGACGATAAAATATGACAGCATGCTAATATTCTTCCATCTCATAAACAATGTCATAAGTGAGGAATATTGTTCTTTCTTCTTTTCATTCTATTATTTTTTATTGAAAGTATTTTAATATGTTCATATCCATTCTCATGCTATAATTTTTTAGTGAAAAACGAAATTTTCATTAGCTATAGATTAACTAATTAGTGGATATCAGTTATATCACCATCATACATATACGAATATTAGAATACAAATTGTAATTAATTCTGAAAAAAAAACGGAACATGAAAGGTATTTATTAGTCAGATATTTTTCTCATTTCTTCTTACTGTATCATCTGTGAGTGTAATTGATATATTAAGTTAAATAATTTATTTTTGATAACATTCAAGTAATTCTTAAATAGAAGTTAATGTGATTATAGAAATTTTATCTTTTTGTGGAAAAATTTGTTTGCCTACTCTGAAGTTTTTTTTTCAATGATTTAGAAGACTAAAAAATGATATATTAAATTATTAGTTGTAGTAGACGAATTAATTATGTATTGTGAATGAGAGGGGAAGAGGAATTGAGCCAGTGCTTTATTTTAAAATTTTAAAAGTCACTAACTGTATTTCATGCGAACAATAACAGGAATACAGCACACTGAAATAGGGTGATTGATGGTATTACGGGGTGCGGTCAGTTCGCACTTCTCTCCCGTTTGCGCTATCGTCCCATTCATTCATTATCATTCATCTGTCTTCTCGTTTCATTTATTATTGCAAATTTAGTATATGTCTTTAGAGATAAAACTCTTTTCTTTATTTTTTCTTAATATTTCATTTCATGTTAATTTAAATTCTGCTCAATAATTGACACTATTTCTGTTTATTCGAGATCATCATAATCTCTCTCCTTTTTAATACTTTATTTTAATACATGCAGACTCGAACATTATTTTCATCTTTGAAAGTATTTACATTTTTAGATTATAGTTCTTATAAGCTACATAAAATTTATTAGCTTATTATTTTTGAGATAAATCAAACAGTTGATTTATGATTTCTTAGTTTTTGTGTTTTTCTAAAATTTTAGTTGATTTCTCGCATTCATTCTCACTCTTTCAATTAAATGAAATTCTCTAACAATTATAGCTAACATGAATTTTGTTTCACTCTTTGATTTAATTAAAAATGGTTCAGTTGAAAGTTTTTCTTTTTTTGTAATATATAATTTGTCAATTAAGCAGTTATCTATTTTGAAGTATTAAATTTTTTTTTAAGACCGTAATTTGACATAATTTATTAACTCTCTGCGAGCTATATTTGCTCACCAAATTTTCCTAAAAAAAGGATTGGTTTTGTTTAAAAGATAGAATGAAGTTTTGAATGATTGTTTTGTGGTAAGCAAATGTAACTGACAGTTTGGTGAAAAAAGTAATAAAAGAACCGATGACAACTGGTTTACTTTCAAGTGAAATCAGTTGCGGTTTATCATCATCACAGAAGCTAATGATGCCAAATCTTTTCCAATATTAGAAAGAATAGTTATGGAATTTGTTTCTTTTCTTTATTTTTCTTTTTGAAGTTTTATTAAAATTGTGAAAATTTTTTAGGAATAGTGTTTTAAAAGACATTAAAAAAATTTTATTGATTGGGATTTTTACTGATTGATCATCCTTCCAATTTATTATTTTACGTCCTTTAATTTGCCTATTATTAATTCTTTTAGCGAAAGAATGTAACAGTCAAGAATTTTCATAAAATGAGAATTTTGATAAAGTTGAAAAAGAAGTAGAATTCCGGGATTGATGTTTTTTTTGGAGATTTATTTTATTCATTCATATTTTATTATCATAGAATTTATTTCTTGTTAGTTATAATTTGTGGACATTCATGGTGAATCAATAATTTATGGTATGCAACGAATGACCTCACTTTTGATGGCGTTCATATGACAATATGAAGTGAAAGATGCGTAAATTATAGGGCAGTTACGCGTGCTTCAAAATTAAGCCAATTATTGAATATTGTTTCTTCTTGACATATGGGTCATATTGATTTAGTAAGTTTGCTTAATGTTTGCTTATTCAGTCGTACATGTTTCGATGATTTAAAAGATCTGTCTGTATGTTTGAGGTATATAAGCCATGAATGTACAGTAGAATACTTATATTCGATAGTATGTTTGAACTAGTTTAATGAAATACTAAAATTATAAGTATTGGTAAATATCACATAATTGTGTTTTATTATGCTTGACAGTAATCATACTTATATTTGTTCAAATGACAGAACCTTAGAGGTATGAAATTGTTTTTATTTGCTTCAGGTAATCCTAATGGAATTTATTTGTATTCACAATTTATTACGATACTTGTTTGCAGACTGAGAGAGTAAGAGTACAAAAAAAAAAAAATGAAATCACTTACTCATTCTTCAGTGTCGTAATATCATGTCCTATGCTCCATTATATTTTTGAAAATTTCCAATCCTTTATCAATAGTTTTAAAAAGTCTTAATTCGGAAGAGTTTTAAAATTTGTTTTTTAATATTCATTTCGCATTTGGGGAATTTTCTTGTGTCTTGCGAATATTTTTTACCTTCTTTCGTTTCCAAGATTTATATACAGATTTTTTTTATATTATTTTTCCGGAATTTATATTCCAAAAATTGCTCTATTTTAAAATAATTGTCTCTTAATTTCAAAAGATTTTAAATTTTAACTAAATGAAAAGTAACTAAGGAATTTTCTTCCCGTTTAGATGAACAGATGAAGGAATAAAGTATATTCATTGTTTATTTATATTGTGTGTGTCATTGTTTTGGTCGGTGATAGTTGTTCTCTTTGTAGCTGCGATATAATCAGCGTTTTTACTCTTATAAATGATGTAATTTGAGAACATTTTTCATTTCATTCTAATTTTCTTTTTTTTCAGATAGCACTTTAATATCGTTAAGTCGATGATATTAACCAAAGAATAGTAGTAA